>MCFG01000017.1:0-100000 GCA_002104895.1 Anaeromyces robustus | reverse complement strand
TTGAAATATTTGGCTTACTTGTTTCATCTAAATTATTATTATTATTATCCTCATTAGAAATATCAACCATTTTAATTTTGTTTTTATGACTCTCTTCTTCCTTTTCTTTAGTCTTGTCTTTCTGATTTTTATCATCATTAATACTTTTATTATTATCTTTATTATCATCTTTGTTATTATCTTTATTATTATTTTTATTATTATTATTATTATTAAGAATATTATTATTGATTTTATTCTTTTTATTAATTGAATTTTTATCTTTTTCATTCTTGGATAGATTATCATCCTTATTCTCCTTTTTAGTATTGTCACTTTCTGATTTATGATATTGAATATCTATAATCTTTTCTATCATATCCTCTTCATCCTGATGTGTTTCATTTATTTCTTTCTTTTTTTCCATTTCATCATTAATAATAGATACATTTTTGTCTGATTCATAATTTATCTTTTTAATTGATTCATTATCTAATGAATTATCTAATTTTTCATCTAAATTTTTATCCTTCTCTAATTCTTTATCACCCTTTTCTATTGATTCCATAATATCTAATTTTTCATTTGATTTTTGATTTTGTTTTTCAATAAAATCCTTATCATCATTATTTATAATATCAATTTCCATTACATTATTTTCATCAATAATATTAATTTCTTCATGATTTTTATTTGTCATTTCATAATCCATTTTATCTTCGTACTTATCGCTTTCATTTTTTACTTTTTCTTTTTCTTCTTCTTTTTTATCTTCTTTATCTTTTCTCTTTTGATCATCTATTTTATTAATATCAAAGACTTTATTAGTTTTTCGTTCTATTAAAATAACTACCTTATTATCACTATTGATAGATTTTTCTCTCTTGATTATATCTTTATCTTTATTTTTATTTTCTAATAATTTATTATTCTTTTCGAATGCTATTTCTCGTTTACAATAAGCAAGAATTTGAATTTCAATCATTTTCTTGAATTTTATTGGTTCTGAATTACCTTCTTCTCGGAAAAATTTTGGATCATTAAATTCTTCCTTAATTTTATTTTCATTATGTATTAAACCTAATATTCTTAAATAAATATTTACTATAACTCCCATAAGTGCCTTCCTATCTTTTTCGCTTAATTTATTATTATGAAATAATTTACTATACATATCATATGTATCAAATAATAAACTTCTTAATTTTCCTTGAGTTCCAGTAATATCTTTATTCATATAATTTTCATGTAACCTTAAATATTCAATCACTCGTTCTTGAAGTAATCTACTGATATCTAATGTTTCTGTTGGTGAAATTTTATCTTCTAATTTTTTTAAAGACTATCCATATATATATATTGTGTTATAAAATAATATTATAAATATAATAAATAAAATAAAATAAAATAATATAATATAATATAATATAATTAATAAAATAAAATAAAATAAAATTAATAATATAAAAATAAATAATATAAATTATGTTAATAATAATATAAAATAATATACTTATAAATAAAATATTTTAAATAAAAAATATACCTCTACATAAGCATTAAAAACTACTTTTTTTGATTTTCTTGGATATAAAAGAATAGTTGATGTTGCATTATTAACTTTATTAAGTAATAATTTTAAAGTTTCAATATCATTTGTTTCTTTTAAAACTTCTGAAAAATATTCTATATAAAACTTTATAGCATAGAAATATCTTCCTGGTCTATATTTTATTAAATATATATATATATATAAATTTTAATATTTCATTAATAAAAATAAATAATAAAGTTATATACATTTTTAATTAATATTATTATTTATCTAAATATATATATATGAAACTTACATATCATAATCTTTTGTCCATATAGATATTATAGTATTTCTCTTAATAACATTTTTTAATTGGAATAAGGATTGAATAATTTCTTGAGCTTTATTAGGATCATTCTTAACTTTAAAATAAATCCAAGAAATTTTATAAGTTGGTTTATCATACCAATTCTTTTTATCGAGATGACGAATACGTTTTAACTCAATTAAAAGACGGTCAAATGCTATATCATATAATGATATTTGAGAAGATTCTGATTCTGATTTTGAAATATCATTATCCCATGCTAATTCAGGATTTAATGTAGTATTAATATGATCATGAGTTCCAAATTGATTCATCAATGATAAAATAATATCTGGTTCAATATTACGTTTTATTAAGGCTTTACATAAAAATGAAATTAGCTTAATTAGTGGTTCATAAACTTTATCTACACCATGTTGATCATTAATAATATTAATGGAACTAATATAATATCTTATAATGATAGAATTATCTCTCTTTAATTTTTCACTTACTTTTCCTAACATATAAGGATATTCCCAATGTTTATTATCATATTTCATAGCCATTGAAAAACAATAAAAACAAAATTTCCAAAGAATATTATTAAAAGCTTCTTTCATTGATTGATGTATAGGTAATTCATTTATATTCTGCATAAAATCAGAAAATTTTTTAGATTCGGGAATTTGTTCTTGAAATGATGTTGGTAATTTAATATAAGCTAAACTATTTTTAGAAAAATTCAAGGTATCATGGAATTCAGATTTTACTAAAATAATATAAATTAAATATCCCCATCTTGACCATAAATTTTTAGCAATTTCTTCTTTTGTATATTCTAAAGTATAATTTTCAAGAATTAAATCTTTAGCCTTGTAAATTATTTTTTCTTCCCTAAGATCATTATTTTCATAATTTCTTTTTTCCTTTTTTTTAATTTCGTTCTTTTTAAGAAATTTTTCTTCAAGACCACTTTGTTTCATAAGTTTAACTGCCCTAACAAAACAATGAAAAGCCTTTTTTTGGTATCTAGAAATTCTTTTTAATTTATCTAAAAATTCAACGGCACTCCATTCAATTCTTTCATTAGCATATTGATGAAAGCATTCACCTAAAGAAAACCAAGAATCAAAATTAGTTGGATTTAAATATAAATTAAGTTGTAAATTTTCAATAGATTCTTGTAAATTATCATCAGAACTCTTTGGTTTATGAAGTGAATAAAGTAATTGACCTTTCAAATAATAAACAATATTATAAAATTGCGGTACATTTTCTAAATGTGCTTTTTTTAATTCAATATCCCATGTAGAAATTTTTGGTTTAAATTCTTTTGTACAAGGTGAATAATCTAAATCAAATGGACCAATATCAGATTTTAAATAATTCTTTATAATTTGTTTATTTTGTTTAACACCACTTGATATCATTTTATCTATTAGTATGTTAATATATATATATATATATATATATATATATAGTAATAATAATTAATTAATGGTTATTGATTATTTTTTAATAATAATAATAATAATAATAATAATAATAATAATAATAATAATAATAATAAAAATCATAAATAATATATAACACATATATATATATATATATATATATATAAATCTTTAATAAATTATTATTTTTTACCTATATTAGGTTCAAATTTTTCAATAGATTCCATCAAATAATCTAAAGAATCTAAAGCTAATTGACGTTGCTTATTGGTTAATGATGAAAAATTAGTTATGATATCATCACCTAGAAACTTTGTATAATCTAAAATAGTTTCAATATCTAATTCAAGTTCTTCTGTTTCATGATCTTCAACTTCATACATCCCATCAATATGATAAAGACAATAATAGCATAAATAAATACTAAGCATATTATCATCATTTTCTTTATCAAGTGTTTTTAGATGATCAATACATAATTTTAAAAATCGACCTTCACTAAAATTACAAATATGAAAATCACCTAATTCTTGATGAATATATATTAATATATCTGTAACAATATTATCAGCTTTATCTTCAAAACTTATATTTTCATCATAATATTTATCTTCTTTTTTATTGTTAGAACTTCTTTTATAATGAGAACTAGTTGAACTCTTTTTATTACTACCATTACTATTATGTGATGTATCTTTATTATTATTATTATTATTATCTTCATTTTCATTATTTATTATAATATTCTTATCATTATCTTTATTATTTTCTTTATCTGAGCTTGGATCATCAATATTATTAGATTTATTATTATTTAATACTTTTTTATTATTAATATCATTTTTATTTTCATCAATCTTATCATCGTCATCCTTGTTTGTATCATTATTATTTTTAATTTCATTATCATCATCAATACTCATTGGTAAGGGCTCATCAAATAAATTTATTTCACCATTAATTTGATTATTAATATTATTGATATGAATATTAGTATGGTTAGGATTTATAATATCATTAGGACTATTTAAATGCTTATTATCAGTACAATTTTGAATATTGATACTTGATGATAATACTTTTTTTAAAATTTTTTCTTTTTCATAAGAAATTCTTTTATCTTTTAAATAATTAATCACATGAATAAACAAAATCCAAATATCTACTATAAATGTATTAATTTTTTTTTCAATAGAAACATCTTCTTTCATAAACATCTTAAAATGTTGATAAATTTCTTGTGAATGTTCGAAGAAAAAGAGACCAATACGACTATACAAAAAAATTAAAGAAATAAATAAATAAAATATTTTTTCTCTTTCCTTACTTAAATTTTCTATAAAAATTATTGGTAATTCAGAAGTTAATTTAACCAAATTTGAAAATATATAACTAAATTTTAATAATATAGTTTTATTTTCAATATGATGAGCATTTCTCGTAACATCAATTAACAAATATATAAAACATATAAACATATCTTCTGATTGATTTAATTCTTTATACGATTTAATTAAAAGTTCTAAAAGATTCATACGAACAGTAATTGTACATTTATTAATATATTCTAAAAGAATAGAATGATATAGTTCATTTTCAGGTGATAATGGAATCTCTTCATTTTTATTTATATTATCTAACATATTATGAAATTGTTGTGAAATATTATAACTGTTACTTTCAAAAAATTCATTAAATAAAAATCTTAAACGTTTAATGATTTCTTGATAATTTTTCGAAGAGTACATATATTCTGTTTCATTTATATATTCGGAAGCATGAATCATACAAATATGTAATTTTACAATAGATGGTGTAAGCTTCTTTATATATTTTGAATTTTTATAATTAATTTCTTTAAAATCTTCTTTTAATAACAAATTTAAATAATATTTTGCTTCCTCAATATTACCAATAAAATATTCATATTGATATTTTAACCAAAGAAATCGAACGTTCATTTCAATATTAAAAACAGAATGAAAATAAACATATTCGTTTAAGATAGACCACCATTTATTAAATAATTGAAATTCTATAGAATCTAAATCAGTTGAATTAAATGAACTAATTAATATATTTTCATTTTTTTGGTTATTTATAATAAAATTATCAAAAAATAATTCAGATACAGATATAAATAATTCCATAATCCAAATACGATTGGTATCATTTTGATATTCTTCATTAAAATATATTTTAAATAAAGAAGATCCTGCACCATGCTTTTCTAAAATTTTCCATATTGTAAAAATACATTTATTCATATCTTCCGGCCATTCCCAATTTAACCAATTTCTCTTTATGCAATCTTCATCTTCATCATCAACATTATTTTTATTCTCAACAATAAAATAAGTAGCAAATTGTAATAGTAAATTTAATATATTCTGATTAGACTTATTTAATTTATCAATAAAAATATCAATATCTTTTTTAATTTTAATACTATTGACTTTGGGATCATCCTTCAGTACATCATGTTTAATACTTTTATCATCATTTTTTTGATTGTCAAAATTAATATTATGATTACTATTATTATTATCATCATTTAATTCTTTCTCTTCATTTTCCTTTACACCATCATTACTATTGCTATTATCTTCATTATTTTTATTATTATCATTATTTTTTTCAGATTTATTTCTACTACTTCTATTACTATTTGAATGTCTATTATTTCCATCAGTAATTATTAATTCTGATTTACTATTATTAGAACTATTAAAAATAATAAGAAGAAGAAGGAGGAGAATGAGAATAATAAAAATAAAGATAGAGATGAAGATAAAGAAAAAATAATAATAATTTTTGAAATATTATATATATATATATAATTAAATAATAATAATAAATAAATAAATAAAAAACATTTTAATAATTATTATTCAATAAATTTATATTCATTTATATTTATTTATATTTTTTTATATTTATATTCATACCTTATTTTTAATCCCAAAAGTTTATATTCAATATTTGATTCTAGTGATTTTATATTTTCATCAAGATAAATTAAAGAATCTAATTCCAAAGAATCTTGTTCACTTTCCTTTGGGTTCGATATTTTTCCTCCCATTTCATAATGATATTTTTCAGGTATAATAGAATTAATTTTTTTCTTAAAATTTAAATAAATATCTTTCTCCTCTGTCTGTTTTGTTTCCTGTTCTATTTTTTCTCGTACTCTCTTTGATGTTCTATATAGTAACAATAATTAATTATAAAGTTATATTAATAAATATTTATTAAAATAATAATTATAAAAAAAAATAAAATAAAATAAAATAAAATAAAATAACCGTATTAATAAAACAATAATTATATATAATTATATTAATAATTTGAATTGTTTAATTTTATTATATTAATTAATATTTTTTTTTAACCTTATTTTATCCTCTTGTGGCATAAAAGCACGTTTACGTTTCCTATCATTTTTATTATTTTCATCACTTGATTCATTTTTTGCATCGTCATTACTTTCATTATTTGAAACATCACTTGGCGATTTCGTTATTGTATCAGTAAATATACATTTGATTTTTACAGGTGCCAGAACACAAGATTCTATTTCTTGTTTTTTTCTAATTAAAAACAATGATTATTTAATAATGTTAATTTACATTATTATTATTATTAATTAATTCATTAGTTAAGATAGATAATAATATTAATTAATTGAATGAATCATTATTTTATTAAGAATTAATCCATTGATTATTATAATAATCATTTAATTATTATTCTTTCTTAATTAATAACTGTATAATAATCATTACTTTATTAATTCATTATATACTCTTAATAATAATTCACCAAGTTCTTTCCAATTATCTTGATCAAGTGAATATGTAAGACTATTACATGAATGTATTAGTTTACCTATAATAAAAATATATATATTATATATTACAATATATATATTAATATATATTTATTTATAATAAAAAAGAAATTTATAAATATATATATATAAAATAATAATAATCAAATAAAAAAAATTATTTACTAAAACATTCAGATTTTCTTTTCTTAGTTTCTTCTGGGTATCTTGAAAATAATAATTTTAATTGTTCTTTTTTATTATTAAAATCTTGAATATCTGAAAAGGTACATCGTAATGGCAATGTTCTAATATATATATTATATATGATCATTAATCATATGATATATCAATATAGATATAATACTTAATTGAATGAATACATGTATATATTATTATAATTATTGATGATAATTTTCATACGAATTAAATGATAAATTCTGTGTAAACTCCCATAAAATATCATATTTTATCCATATCCCTCTAACCCAACTAGAATTGATATCTAAAGCTTGATTAACATATTTTAAACAAGTAATAAAATCACCAATTTCATATAAAACCTATTTAAATAAATAATAATAATAATATATAATAATAAAAAATTATATATTATAAAATAAACATAAAATTTTTATTAAAATATAATATAAATATATATAATATATTATAATATATAATTCATCATAATAAAAAAATTATTATTATAAAAAAAAATGAAATAAATAAAAAAAAACTTACATTACTTAATCCTGTTAATGCTTTCCATAATGAAATATTGGTATTTGAATTATCTAATGCATGTTTATAAGCATTATAAGCATTTTCATAATAATTTATTAAATAATACAATTCACCAATTTTATACCATAAATTTGTATCCGTTGAGTCAATCAAAAGTGCCTTTTGCAATATATATTATATATTATATTAATATATTAATAACATTAATTCAAAATATAAATATCATTATTTGTAATATACGATAATTTAAAAATATAATAGCAATTAAAAAATATACATTTTTTAATTTAAAATTAAAAAAAAAATAGTATATACAATAATAATAATAATAATAATAATAATAATAATAATACCTTTTCATAATAGTCAATAGCTTCATCTAAATTATTTTCTTTCTCTAAAATAACTGCATAATTTTTTAAAACAACATAACGAACCAAATGAATAGGAGATGACTGAATATTTTTAACCTATGATATTATAATCATATATTTATTTTTATTGTTATTTTTATTTTTTATTTTACGGAACATTTGAAATATAATTTTAAATTTAAATTATATAAAATAAAAAAAAATATTAAAATAAAATAAAATATTAAAATAAAATAAAAATATACATAATGAATAATGAATAATTAATAATTAATAATTAAAATTAACATATTTTATAAAACGAAAAAAAAAAAAAAAAAAAAAAAAAAAAAAAAAAAGCTTTCATATTTTATTACAATAATAATTATTATAGTTTATATATATATAGATATTTTAACCTTTAAAACAAATGAATATTTAAAATAAATATATATATAATAAATTTTAATTACCTTTTGAAGATCTTCATTAAATATATCTATTCTCATTAAACCTTCATAAATAGTTTTTGCTTTATCATATTCACCTTTATTTTGTAATACTAAAGCCTTATTATAATTTTCAAATGCTTTTTTAACTTTAACATCTTTTGTATCTATCTCCTTAAATTGTTCCCTTTCTTGGGGAACATTGAAAGCAATAAATCTCTAATATATATATATATAATTCAATAAACATCACATAATTATTAATTAATAAAAATCTAATTATTTTATATTCTATTATACGTAACATTTTAAATGAATGTTAATTAAATTAATTAAAATATTAATATTTAATAAAAAAATATACCATTTATATAAAGCTTTATAATAATTTTTCTAATAGATATTGTATTATTTTAACATAAAATGACACTTATTTAAAAAATAGTTAAAAAAAACATTCAATTAACAATGAATTGCATAATTATAAAATATATATATATATATTTTTTTTATTTTAATATTTTAAAATATATTAAAAATAAGTATAATGAAATTAATTTGTATAAAACCTCATTTTTTAATTTGATTTTGTTTTTTTTTTATTTATTCAATATTTATATAAAAATTTTTATTTATTATTTATTTGTATTATATAATATATAATAATATATTATTTATTTATATTATATAATATATTATATTATATTATTATTTATTTATTTATTTACATATTTTAAAATTAAAATAAATAAAATTGTCCTACAATTTTTAAATAAAATTTTTAAAATAATCAAATCTAAATTATTATTATTATTATCTCTTATTTATTTATTTATTTATTTATTTATTTATTTATTTATTTATTTATTTATTTATTTATTTATTTATTTATTTATTATTTACAATTATTATACAATTAAATCTTATGTATTTTTTATATCAGTCATATATTTTTATGATTATAGCAATCTTATTATAACAATATTTATAATAATATGTATCATTTTTTTATTATTCAAATAATTGTAAATAGATAAAAAACTAATATAACATATATATATTATTATTTAATGTTTAGAATTTACATATATTCAGCTATATATTAGTAATATAAATATAATAAAAAATAAGAATAAATATAAAAAAAATGGCATATATTAGTTTAATTTGGTTTTGAATTAAAAATTAAGCTGATAATTATTAATCTATTGATATAAATATATAAAATTATTATATGAAATTAGAATTAAATAATAAAAAAATTTTTTAAATTAGTTTTTATAACTAAATAAATAACTGAATACTTTTATGCTTTTTATATATTAAAGAATATAAAAATAAGTACTTTATTGTGTAAAAAATAAAAAGAAAAAAAAAAAAAAAAGAAAAAGAAAAAGACTATTACATATATATATCAAAATTTAATTAATATATATTTAATTAGGAATTAATAATATATAAATTTAATTTTGGATGAGTCATAACAAAAATAATTTATATAAATTAATTTGGATAATACATATAAAATAAAAAATAACGGAAAAATTTCCATAAGTTTTGTATTGTTAATTAAGAAAATTAAGAAAACTCTGCTTTTAAATATAAAATCATATAAAAACATTATTATAACAATATTAATATATATAAATGTAAAATATATATTTTAATATTGCCATTTGAAAATCATTAAATATAGAATAACAATAAACTAATATAAAATCATATAATAAAATAAATTTTGATTTACAAACATAAAACTTTATAAAAATATGAAGAATAATTAATTTTTTATATACTTTATATACTACTTTGTAAAATAATAATAATAAAAAGTTAAAGTTAGCTTTTATGTTTATTTCAAATATTTTAATAATATTTTTTTATAATAATATTTTAGTATTATAAATAAAGCATATAATAAAATAATATAATTATAATAATATTATTTTATTATAAGCTTTATTTAAAAAAATATTATCATTAATACTAGATAAAAAGATGTTTATTACATTTATTATTATATAATATAATAAATTATTAATATAATTTAATAGTCTTGTTTGTAAAAATAACCATAAAAATATACATATTAATAAAATCTATATCTATTCTATACCAAGATTATAATAAAAACATTTACATATCTTCATCATAATATTAAATATTATTAGTCTATTATAATTTTTTTTACAAAATAATTTTTTTTACAAAAAGTTTAAATAGTAAATAATAACATTATATTATATTATTTATTATATTTTTTTTACCGCATATTTATTTTTAAATAATATATTCTATACATACTATATCATTTCTCCTTTTTCAATATTCAAGTTATTTTAGAAAAATAAATAAAGGGTTAGGTTAATAAATTAAAAATTAATACAGGATTAGATTACTTTAAATAAAAAAGGATTACTATGATATTTATTAACGTTGTTATTTTACTATTAAAAATAATTTATAAATGTTCAAAAATTAAACTGATATAAGTATTATAAATTTTTATATTTAATAAAATAACAAAAAATATAAAATATGAGAATATAATAAATAATATATAAATAATATTTTATAGTATATAATGCTAAATATTTTAATAATAATATAAGTATTTCTTTTATTAATAAAGTTTTTATTCACAAACAGTAATATTTTTTATTTTCTAAATATATATTTTTTTGATTTTTATTATTATTTACAATAATAAACGTAATAAAATATAATGCTAGAATGTGTAGTCAATTAATTGACTGTTGAGATAATAAATATAATAATTAAGAATTTTTTATATATTAATTGAATTATAAATATTTGTATTTTAATATAGATTAAGTAAAAATGAATAAAAATGTGAAAGATAAAAAAAAAAAAATAAAATTAAAAAATAAAATAGAATAATTAATATTTAATAAGAAAAAAAAAAAAAACATAAAATAAAAAATAATCTATTAAGTATAAAATATTAAATAATTTTTTTGATAAAGAATATTATATACAATTAATAGTAAAAAATAGAATTTTTGAAATTCGAAATAATTTTGGAAATGCTGAAGTATTTGGATTTCATTATTTTTTATATATAATATAATTCAATTAAACAGGGAAATAATTTCTACAAGTAAATTAGTATGATATTAATCAATTTTATTTAGTAAATTTGTTCATAGATCAATTAAATATAGAAAATATATATAAGTTAATAGTTTATAATATATTTGGAATAAATCATAATTAAAAATACTTTTATTATGTTATATATAGGTTAGTTTTGGCATCGGTAATAATTTTAAGAGTTAAAAAATTATTAACACATTTTATTAAACGAAAAATTGATAAACCCATTACTTAAATATAAATGTAATAAAAAAAAAGCTATTTTAATATTAGATATTTAAAAAACACTTCTATTTTTATATTGACAATATTTTAATAATAATTATCCCATAATCATCAAAATCCTTTTCAAAAGACCTTGTAATTATAACTTTCTCATATAATATATAATGCTTATTTGATATTTTTTAGTATTATACTATAAACATAGTTATTTTAAATGTTATTTTTAATTATTCAATTATTTGAATTTTTTTAAATATATTAAAAAAATAAATAAACATGTATTTTTAATAAAAAGTTTTAAAAAAATAATTAATTATAGAACTAAATAATATAAAATTATATATATATATATATATATATAAACTCTATAAATATTTACTTTTTAATAGTGTTAATTTATTCTTTTTTTAAAAAATATAATTATAAACTATCATGTTTATAATATATAACAAAGATAATGAAAATTTTTATATATAATACATGAATTGAAGATATTATAAATATAAATAATAAAATAAAAGAATGGTATATCAAACTGATATGAAATAATAACATTTTAATCGTAATAATTATTTGATAACTATCAATATATAAAATTGTATAATTTTCTAAATATAATGTATAAATCAAAATAATATAATTATACAAAAAATAACTACTTTTTTTTTTTTTTAGACTAGGATTAATTTTTATTTAAAATAAATTAATATAAATTAAAAATAACTAACTAAATATAAATATGATAAAGAAGAAAAATTAAATAGTAATTAATAGATGATACTTATAAGATTTACATTCGAAATTATAATTATTATTATATTATTAATGAATCGGATGATTTATTTATTAAATGAATTATTATTTTTTGTCTCTCTTTTCTGTGATTCTTCTTTTGAAATGCTCAAAAATCTTTTCAAGTCAGTATTTATAAAGAATAAAAATTGTATTATAAAAAACTTATAATACGATTTTTATTTATAAGATCTAAAAAAGCTAATTAAGTTATCTTCACTATAATATTTCTTATTTTAACAAATAACAATACGTATTGAAATAAAAAAAAGTTTTTTCTACAGATACCAAAACGAAATAGTTTCGTTAAAATATTGAAAATATGTACAGAATCATAAGTTTTTACTATTTATTATATATTATTGATTTTATGTTAATGCTTTAGATATTAAAGAATAGATAAACAACAACAACAACAACAACAAAAAAATTCTGTTTTATAAAATTGAATAAAAAAAAAGAAAAAAAAAATCTAAAAATCAAATCTTTGTTTACTATTAATAAATTGAAATAATATGAATAAAAAATATTATGTACAATATTAAGAACATTTTTTTTTTTTTTATTTATTTTGTTATGATAAAATTAATTAATACTTTTTTATTTATTTATTATTTATTATTTATTATTTATATAATTATGTAAGTTTATTATTATTTTATTTATTTATTTATTTATTTGTTTATTTTTTATTATTTTAAACACAAAGCTTTATATATATTTTTATTTTTTTTATTTTACATATTTATTATTATATGTAAATTATATTATATTATATTATTATATTATTTAAATATTTATATTATCTAGTATAATATTAATACTAAAATATTAAATATATTAAATCTATAATTATTTTTTTCACCATTTTAATTAGTGATTTGAAAATTCTATAGTTATAATTAAATTATAAAATTAAATTCAAATCATTTATTCTTGCATAATGTTTTCATCGTACCATTGACCAAGGAACTTGAGAGATTCCTTTGGTTGACGTTTTAATTCTGGATCATTCTTGAAGTCAATGTAAGACATACCGAAACGAGTTTCATAACCATTTTCCCATTCAAAGTTATCAATTAAAGACCAGGCCATGTAACCACGGACATCAATCTTATCTTCGACGAAAGCAAGACGAAGGTTTTCAAGGTATTGTTGATACCAGTCAACACGGTATAAATCTCTTATGATAGTATTCTTATCGTCTTCATTTTCAATAATTTCTTCTTCATAAGTATCAGCGTATTCTGGTTGGTCAATAGATTTAAAGTATTCTGCAGTAACTTCATCATTGGCACGGCTAACCTTAGCATTTGGTTGAGCACAACCATTTTCGGTAATGATAATACCATTGTTAATTAAACCTTCATAACGCTTAGAGAACCAGTTAAGACCAACACGAATGGTTGGTGGGTACTTAGTGTTCCATGAGGAACCAGCTTGAGAACCAAGAGTTGGTGGAATACAAGTCCAACCATCACCACGACCTCTACAGTTATCATCCCACATATCTCTCTTAGAGTTTTCAAAGTTAGCTTCTTCTGGAGTTGGTGGAGTTTGACCTTCAATTGGAGCAGCCCAGTGAGCAGTGTAAGTGTTCCAACCTAAGAAGTCAGAGGAAGAACCCTTTAACATAGCCTTTTGTTCTTCAGTGAATTCTGGTAAGTCCTTACCCATTCTTTCCTTAACAGATTGTGGGTAATCACCAGTAACTGGTGGGTCAGAGTACCAACCAATACGGAATTCAGCAGCTAAGTTAGCGTATTCTTCGTTAATCTTCTTTTGTTCTTCAGACATACCTGGTTCAATCCATGGAATTTGAGCTTCACCATCAACAGTGATACCAATAAGACCATTTTGTTCCTTTTGGAACTTTTCACGGTAAACCTTAACGGCTTGAGCGTGAGCAAGAAGAATGTTGTGAGAACACCAGACATCTTCTAATCTTTGTGGTGGACGGTTAGCTTCAAGAACTTCAGATTCTGGAGAGTATTGAGATGGACCAATTTCGTAAGAACAACCACCTTGTAAGTCAAGACCTTCAGTTTCGTTGGCAAGCTTACGTGGAGCTTCACCAGTACATCTGTATGGAGCCTTACCTGGACCAAGACGGTAACCAGAAACACAGTTAACCCATGGTTCGTTAATGGTGATCCAGTTCTTGACACGGTCACCGAAAGTTTCGAAACAGAATTCAGCGTAGTTAGCGAAATCGTATTGTGAGTGGTAATCTAACCAACCACCATACTTTTCGTGAAGGGCATATGGAAGATCCCAGTGGTAAAGAGTAACTAATGGAGTAACGTTATTTTCGATAAGCTTGTTAATAACACTGTTGTAGTATTCAACACCCTTTTCGTTAACGTTCCATTTACCTTCTTCCTTCTTAGCTTGACCGTCTGGGAAAAGACGAGACCAAGAGATAGAGAAACGGTAGTGAGTAGCTTTCATGATTTTCATCATTTCAATATCTTCATCAAACTTGTGGTAGGAATCACAAGCAACATTACCACTAATGGAATCTTCATTACCTTCTTCACCTTCAACATTGTGTGGGTAAAGGTGGGTGAAGTGATCCCAAACAGATTCACCACGACCATCTTCATTCCAGGCACCTTCAACTTGGTAGGCAGCAGTAGCAGCACCCCATTTGAAGTCAGCTGGGAGCTTACCTTCAGCTCTAGCTTTTTCAACTAAAATATCATGATTAGTTTGTTCACCTGGGTTAGTTGGGTTAGTTGGGTCAGTGTTTGATGGGTTAGATGGGTCAGATGAATTAGATGGGTCAGATGGGTTAGATGGGTTAGATGGGTCAGATGGTAAATTGTTAAGAGATGATTCTTCACCTGATTCAATACCACTGTCATTACTAGAACTTGGTTTAACAATACATTTTTTAGCAGCACTAACAGCTAATAAAGTGGTGAAAAGAGTAAGAGTTTTCATTTTTTAAATATTAAGTATATCTTAAATTAAATATTTTTTTTTTTTTTTATTTATTTTATTTTTTATTTTTTTATTTTTATTATTTTTTACACCAAATATATTTTTTTTTGGTTGAAGAACAAAAAAAAAAAAAAAAAAAAGGAAAGAAATTTGATATTTATATATGAAGATATTAGTTTTTAATAATTAAAAAGTGTGTACAATATATATTAAAATTAAATAACTTATATGTATATTATTTTAATCCAATAATATATTCAATTTCTGTATGATATATTAAATATTAATTAATAAAGTTACGGATATATTATATATATATTCTACATATATTAAATATTATAATTTAATTTAACAAAATTTTATTAATAATTATTTTTTTTTAAAAAAAACAAATACAAAATTATTACGATTTCTTTATTCTTAATTTTTTTATGAGTGTTGAAAAGTCATCAACCTTTTTTATAATAGCTTATAGAATTATTTATTTATATTCTTATATTATATTATTATAAATTTTATATATAATTAACGAATAAACAAACAAGTAAATAAATAAATAAATAAATAAATAAATAAATAAATAAATAAATAAATAAATAAATAAATAAATAAATAAATAAATAAATAAATAAATAAATAAATAAATAATGAATAAATAAATAAATAAATAAATAAATAAATAAATAAGTAAATAAATAAATAAATAAATAAAAAAAATGTAAATATTGTATTAATATTATATATGAAATTAACTGATGTAATTTACTATTTCATTTTATATTCACAATGCTTTCTATGTTTTTTTTTTCTTAGAGTACAATGTATTGATTTTTTTCTTTTGCATTCATTTATTTTCTTAAATAAATATATTTTAATAAAGTATTTATTTATTTCTATTAACACTATTTATATATTCTAATTTGTTTATTTATATATATTAAGATTTTTATTATAAAAAGAATTATTATATATATTTTTTAATATTGGCATTGTATATATTAGAATTAATTATTTATATTAATATCTAAGTAGAAATATAAAGTATATTGTTGATATATTTTATATATTGTACCTAATATATAAATATAAATTATTTATAATAATTCAAAAAGATATGCTTATGATTATATGTTCATTTATATTAATATAAATATATTAAATTCAATTAATTATTTATTACCATTTACTTATTTGGGAATTTAATAAAATATAATGTAGAAAAATAACTAACTAACTAACTAATTAATTAGCTAACTAACTAACAAACTAACTAACTAAATAAATAAATAAATAAATAAATGAATAAATAAATAAATAAATAAATAAATAAATAAATAAATAAATAAATAAATAAATTAGTAAATAAATAAATAAATAACTAACTAACTAAATAAATAAATAAATAAATGAATAAATAAATAAATAAATAAATAAATAAATAAATAAATAAATAAATAAATAAATAAATAAATAATATATTTTATATATAAATATTTTTTGTATCATTTATTATATTATTTATATAAATATATATTTTATATTAAGTTTTATTAAATATTTTCATATCATTTTCTATTATAATATATATGTATATATTTGTATTTATTTTTATTGCATTAATGAACTTAAGAAATTAAACAGTAAATTAAATAAATATTAAAAATAATAACAATTAATTAAATTTATTTATTTACTAAACCAAGATTTTTTAATTTTTTTTATTTACTTTTTATTAGTTATTATTTTATCATTCCATTTAAAAAGAATATAATTAATAATATATTATTAATAAATAATTTTTTTATTTATAATAATAATAAAGTTTGTTATTGTTATTGTTATTTCTTTGTGACAGTTAATTATATTTATAATGGTTAATATTTTATATAAATTATTTTAAAAAGAGAATTCATTTTTGAAATATTATAATATAAAACAAAAAAAAAGTTTTTTTTTTATTTTATTTTTTATTTCTATTTATTTTATTTTATTTTTTTTCTATTTTATAATTATAACAATAAAAATATTTATTACGTATTAACTTTTTGTTCAACTTTTTTTTATTTATTTTTATTTTTTTTATTTTTATTTCACCAATGGTACGCTAATATTGGTGATTTAATTAAAATCAAAATACCATAAATATTTTAATTTTTAAAAAAATTATAATATTTTAATTTAACAATATTAAAAGTATTGCGAAAAATAATATTAAATAATGTATGATGTAAATAATGAAAGCCTTCTGTTTATTTATTAATATTTATATATCAATTTCAATATCAATAATAATCTAGATTTTTTATAATATTTTTATTTATTAATTTTTTAGTGAAAATAATAATAATAAAAAAAACAACATTACCTGTATTCATTTTTTTATAGGAAAACCACAAAATATTATGAAATTTAGAGTAAAAACTAAATGCTATTTAATAATAATTTATATTAACATAGATATGTAAATAAGATAAAGATAGAAAATTATAACAATACATTATAATATATTATTATTATATTATTATATATAAATATTTATATTATTTATGTATAATATTATTTATATTATTTATATATAAAATGTATAATATATAAAGAATTTGTTTAAGTGATTTATCCATTCATTCATATAATATAGATTAAATGACTTCAATTTATGTATAAATTATATTCTATAAAAAAAATTGTTAGAAAGTGTGAAAGTGATTATGAATTATAATTATAAATATTAGAAATATATGAGAATATAAAAAAAAATCATTCAAATAATTAAGTATATAAAAATTCAAAAAAAATAAAAAAAAAATAAAAAAATAAAAAAAAAAAAAACTGAATAAATAGTAAATAGTACATATTAAAAGAATAATCACTAAAAATATATGTTATTTAATATATATTAATATATTATAAATATGTAAGTATATACTTAATTATAAATATATTATAATATATTATCATATATTATAATACATTAGTAATATATAATATAATAAATATTATTAATATATATAATAGAATATCTTTCAAGATTATCATGATAATATTAATATATGTAATTGTGTTGTATTTTAAAAAGTATGCTTCTACTTTTTTTTTTTTTTTTTTTTTAATTTTTTATAAAAAAAATCTAAATAAAAAAATAATATTATTAATAAAGTTAAAAAAGAAACGTATATAGAATTATTTACTTTATTGTTATTATGTAATCAATATAGTATAATTATTTTTATAAAAATTAATATAAATATAAATATATTTATAAATATTAATCAAACTTTTAAATATGGAATGTTTAAATAAAAATAATAATAATTATAATTATTACTGAAGAGAAAATTCAAAGAATAATCTGCAAATATTAGTAATATAATTATAATTATGTTATTTTAATTTATTTTTTAAAATACTAGAATATACTATCAATATATTTTAATATATGAAACAAGAAAAAATGTATAATAATTAAATAATTAATATTTTATTTTTTACTAATTACTTTTTATTATCATAATTTTAAACCTATCTAAAAAAAAAAAGTTTATTATTCTTATTATTTAAAATACTTTAATATATGAAGGGTTTATATTTGATGTAAAGATAGTATGGTTTTTTTTTCTTTTTGAAACAAAATAAAAAATTTGAGCAAATAAAAAATTATATTTTTTTAAGTTTATAAATGGAAAATTAAGTATATTTTTTATTAGACACAAAATAATAAATAAATAAATAAATAAATAAATAAATAAATAAATAAATAAATAAATAAATTAAATAAATAAATAAATAAATAAATAAATAAATAAATTAAATAAATAAATAAATAAATAAATAAATAAATAAATAAATAAATAAATAAATAGATAAATTAATAGATAAAAGGTTTAAAAATTTTGAAAAATATAAAATTAAAAACAAAAAATGATGAGAAATAAACCTAATAATAATAATAATAATAATAATAAAACAAATTTAATCCATGTTTTTTTTTTAATTATAATTATTTATTAGTAATTAAATTGAAACTTAATAATTTTAATAAAAAATTTCAAATTATTACTGTTTATTTTATAATCATTATTATTTCATATTATCATATGAAATAATAATGATTATGGGCACCAGTGTGTTAGTCTAATTAATTTTTTTTTACTTCATATGATAATTTTTTTATTAAAGGAAAAAAAAAATATATAAATATATAATAGAAACTTTATATTAATAAAAATAAAAATACATTTAATGAGTTTAATTGCAAAATAAAAATTCAGTTTAACTCATATAAAATTTGATTATATTGAATAAAGTCAAAATAATTTTGTAAATAAAATTTGTTTTTTGAAAATAAAAAAACTGAAACAGAAATTTTCAATTTTAAATTATAATGTTTAATGTTTTTATTGTTTCTATATAGAATGTTTTGTACAACTACTTAATTTCGTTGTATTTATTAATAAATGAATCTTTTTTTTTTTGTTATTGTTATATATTATAAATAATATAATATAATATATTTCTAATTATATTATCAAGATATTTTTATTCAATTTATTCTATTGAAATATATGAAAGTTATTATTGTGTTTGATATTATTTTGTTTTGTTTTATTTTCGATATAATAGTTTTTATAATTTTTGATCTTATTTTGTTTTGTTTTATTTTCGATATAATAGTTTTTATAATTTTTGATCAATTTATAATTATAGTTCAATTTTCGAATAGGCTTTTTTTTCTATTTTCTATTTTCTTTTTTTTATTTTTTAATTTTTCATTTATTTATACTTTACATACATAGTTATATTAAAAATTTAATTCCAAAAATGTTTATTTTGTACTTAACAAAGAAGTTAATACAAAACTTTATTTAATAATAAATTTAAATTGGAGTAATTTATTAAAATAATATTTTTCCAATTTTAATCAATAAATTTTATTAAATATATTAATTTTTTTGTAATAATTAATTAAAATAATAATTTATTTTTAGTGATGGATATAATAATACATTTATTGAATATTATTTGGACAAATTAGTTTTTTTCTTTTTTCTTTTTTTTAAATTAAAAAATCTTTATATCGTATTTAAAAGTATAAAAAGTCCAATAATAAAGTATTTTTTTTTTAAAAAGTCAAAAAAAAAAAGGTTAAGCGATCTATTATTTGCAATTTATATATATATATAATTTTTGAGTTTAGTATTATATATATATTACAAAATTTTTTTATAATTTTTTTTTTGTAATTAGAATGATAATATTATGAAATATTTCTAACTATAAAATATTAATTATTTTTTATAATATATATCATACTATTTTTTATTCATTTTATGTACATTAATAATAATAAATAATATTTATAAATAATATTATTATTACTGAGTAAATTTAAATAATATGACAATATCATTAGTTATTTAATAGGTGCAATAGTTTTTATAAAAATACATAAATATATATATATATATACAGGTTTTAATGTTTTTTATAATAATACTGTTTATTATTTTAATTTACAATTTTATAGTAAAAAAAGAAATAATAATTAAATACTATTTAAAAATATAAAGAATTTTTGTATTATATAACTCAGCCACTAAATTATTTAATATTTTGTTAGAATATGTGAAATATGTATTAATAACATTTTTTTTCTTATTAAATAAAACAATAAAAAATAATATTTATAATAACAATAAATAATAAGAATAGTTATTAAATAATGTAGAAGTAAAATAATAAATAATAAACGAATAAGTTAAAAAAAATTTTTATACAATAACTATTAATAAGTAAAGTATATTAGAAACCTATAAGAATGTCATAAATGAACCTTATGCTTTTTATTGTAAATTCAATATTTTTTACAAATATATGTATATATATATACTAATATAGGAAATAAGAAATGAAAAAGGAAATAGAAAAAGATGAAGAATATTAAAAAGAAAAAAAAAAAAAAAGAAAAAGAAAATTTAGTATTTTAATGAAACTAACAATAATAACAAAATTTTATTAATTAACCAATTATTTTAAAGTAAAGAATGTTCAATTTATGAGTAATTATATTAATTATTTAGGTATAATATATATATAAACAAATTATTGTTTTTTTTATATAAATTTTAATTTTATAAATACATATATGGTAAAATAATATATTTGTACTTAATTATAAATAAATAATAATAAATAAATAATAATAAATAATAAATGAATAAATAAATAAATAAATAAATAAATAAATAAATAAATAAATAAATAAATAAATGAATAAATAAATAAATAAAAAAATAAATAAATAAATAAATAAATAAATAAATAAATAAATAAATAAATAAATAAATAAATAAATAAATAAATAAATAAATAAATAAATAAATAATAATAATAATAATAATAATAATAATAATAATAATAATAATAATAATAATAATAATAATAATAATAATAATAATAATAAAGTAATAGTGAATAGTAAAAATAATTGTAATAGTAATAATATTATAAAATATAGTATTCTCAAGGTCTAATTGATAATAGTCATTTTTAATATTTAGAATTGTATGGTATGTTAAATATATAAAGGTTTCTTTTGTATATATCAATATTTTATATATTTAATTTAATGTTTTAATTGTCCATTAATTACATATATCAGTTATTTAAATGTTTTATTAAAAAAACCTATATTATAATTATCATTTGAAAAAAAAAGAAAAGAAAAGAAACGATAAAAGAAATAATATTCTATTTTTTGTTTATTTTTGTTTATTCTATGTTCGACAATTAAATATTTTTATTAAATTAATGAGATAGTTTATATGAGTGTTTTATATTTAATTATTATTATTTACAAATAACATTTATTATTTCCTACAATAATTAGTTTTTCTTTCTTTCTTTTTTTCTTTTTAAATAATAATAATATTTAATTATTATTTTTTTGTTTAATAGACAAACAAAATTATACATAGTAATTAAATCTTCTAGAAATATTTAATTCTAATTATTAGAAAAAAATTTAAATATTATAAATTTTATAAATATAAATAGTTATAATAAAAATAATAGAATTATTATTTATTATTATTAGTATTGATATCATTATTCATATATACATAAACAGTTATTTATAACTATATAATTAATTGACGAAAGGTACTTTGTGTCATTTTTATTTTTAAATATTTCAATATAATATATTAGTAAAAAATATATATATATATAGTAATAGATTAATAAAAAAAAATAGATTTCTTATTTATATATTATATATTTTATGATATTGTTATGTTTCAATTATCAAATTATATTAATGATAAATATATAAATATATAAATAATCATATTTTATATTACAGTTTTTAATTCTTGTTAAGTTATATTGATGATAAATAAGATATTTTATTTTATATTATAGATTTTTTTTTTATTTTTTTTTCTTTAAATTTTTAATAAATTAATTTTATTATATATTTTTTAATTTATTAATTATTTATTATTTATTTAAAAGCGTTTTAATTCTTTGAAAAATTTTTTCTCCCCAATAAGTATTACTATACTTATAACTGATATCATAATAACTTTCACCTTTTATATTAATATTATTTAAGTCCATTTTCCCTTGATCAATTAGAAAATTTACTATAGGTCCATTATTTGCTATAATTGCATAGGTTAAAGCATTATTCCCATAAATATCTCGAACATTAAAATTTATTTGTTGATTTAATAAAGATTTTAATAGTTCTAATTTATTCCATTGTAAATCACTATATATAATGGTTTGTAATAATTCAACGGTAAAATGATTTGAATTATTGTTGTTTTCATTTTCATTATCATTTTCATTATCATTTTCATTATCATTTGAAAAATTTCTATCATCATTTCTATTATTATTTTGTCGATTTTGATTAGTATAAGGATAATCTGCTAAATATTTAAAAAGTTCTGGTTTACCATTATTTTGTATAGCATAAATTAAATCAGAATAGGTATAATCAAATTCAAAAGAAACTTCTGCTTGTTTTACCATAAAATATTTTACTATATTAATATTTCCTAATATAATGGCTAAATTTAATAAAGAAATTTCTCGTCCATAATCATCTTCAATTCTAAGGTTAATATTTGCTCCATGTTCTACTAAATATTGTATCATTTCTAAGGAATTTCCTTCTAATGCATAAACTAAAGCATTATAACCACTTTGATCTATGAAATTAATATCAGCTCCTGCTTCTACTAATAATTGAACAATAGGAAAAGATTCTACTTCTATAGCTGACATTAATGGGGTATTGTCATCATTTTCATCATGATTATTGACATTAGCTCCTTTATCAATTAATAATTTAACTAATGGTACAGATTTTTCATATATAGCATAATTTAATGGTTGATATTCATAACGATTAATAAAATTAATATCAGCTCCTCGTTGAATAAAATTTTCAATCATATTTAATTTTTCATTAATATTATAAATATTACTTTTAATAAGTGTAATTAATGGAGTTTCTCCTTGATAATTAGGTAGATTAAGTTCAATAACATTAGTTGTAGTTAAATTATTATTATTATTATCATTGTTATTATCATTATCATTATTATCATTATCATTATAATTTAAAAGAAGATTTAAAATTTTATCATTTTTCATTGCAATTGCTATATCTAAACTGGAATTTCCACGATGATGAATTCCTTCATAATAATTTAATTTTATTTCCCATTTTTTTTTATTATTTTTTAGTAGATAGGATAATGTTTGTATGTCTTCTTTTAATATTACATAATGTAAAAGACTATAGCCATAATCATCTAATTCATTAATATTTATTATATTATTTGTTGTTTTGGGTATCACAAAATTTTTTGAAGAATAATAACAATGATTTAAAAGATATTGGAAAATCGTTGAACGATTTAATAAATATGAAAATATTAATGGAGGAAAACCATATTTTTCTGTTTTGATTCTTTCATATTTATTTATTTGATTTTTATGTATCATTTTTATGGTTTCAGTTTCTCTATTATCTATTTCTAATTCCTCTATTATATTTTCTGTCTCTTCTATTATCATTGCATTTCCATTTGAATTATTTATATTATTATTATTACTATTACTAATTGTATTTTGATTATTCATTATTAATTTTTTAACTAAGGTAAAATCATTTTGGTATATAGCTTTAATTAAAGAATGTCTTTGTTCGTTACATTCATCATTAAAATTTAAATTACATTTAAAAATATATTTACATTTGGTATAATTTTTATTTTTTAAAGCTAAAAGTAAAAGAGGTGAATCATCTCTATAATTTATATTACAATTAATTCCAGCTTTCAATAAATAGTTAAATATTTCGAGTCCTATTACTTTATCGTTATTTATTCGGTCAAAATATGCAGTAAATATAGGATAATCATTATTTTTATCCATGGTATTAATATCCATTTTATATTTTAATTCCTTACTTTCTACTAATCTTTTTATTAATTTTAAATTTTGAATTTTAATAGCGATATTTAGAATCAAGGAAAGAAATGAAGATTCATAATTTTTAATATAATTTATATCAAAATTTTCAATAGATTCTATAGGTTGATTAAGAATAACTTCTAATAAAAATTTCATTTTATCATTATTAATACTACCATAATTCATACTACTAGCTTCTAATAAAATATTTTCAAAATCAATGTCTTTACGATTTAAAATATTTTGATTTAAAATTATATTAGCGATATATTTTAAAATATCTATCTTTTCTAATTTACATCCTTCAATTATGATATTTTCAAAAACTTTAGGATCCACCGTTAGTACATGTTCTTCCATTAATCTATCTACCATAAATTTTATTATATCCACCCTTTTTTTTCGACAAGCTTCTAATAAAATTGTATCATATGGTATACTTTTGGTATCAATTTTTATATTAAAATATATATTTGTATTTGTATTTGCATTTGAACTTGTACTTGTTGTTGTTGTTGTTGTTGAAATTATTTCTTCTTCTTTTATATGGAATTGATATATAAATAATATATCAAGAAAAAATTTTATGATTTCGACACCATGAATATTTTGACAAGCTTTTAATAAACATTTTTTTATAATAATATTATTACATTCTATATAATGATAAGTTAATAATAGTTTTAATAAAAAATTTATGAAAGGAACATCATTCGTTTTACATGCTTCTAATAATATATATTCAAAATCTATATTTTTAATATCAATATTTAATTCTGTGGTTTTTGAATTTAAATTGTTGGTAAGGATAGAAGATATTAATTCTTTATTATTATTACGAACTAATTCTAATAAAATTCTATTTAAATTAAGAATTTTATTATTATTATTATCATTATTATTATTATTTATTCTATATGTATTTTTATTAGAGGTATGTCGTTTTATTTGTTCTTCAAATAATTGAATGACATCATTATTTTTAGTTTTAATAGCTAGTATTAAACTATTTTCGAAATAGGTACTATTAATATCCAAGGCTTCATAATTTAATATCTTTTTCATTAAATCATAACCATAGTTATAATATTTGACGGATTTTTCTAAAATTTTATATTTATTTATAACTTCCAATAAAATTATTGAATCTCTACAATCATATTCTATAAGAGTTTGAATAATTTTAAACTGTATATCATAGGCACTTTTTAACGCTTCGATGTACATAATATCTTTAATTTCAATTTTATTTTTTTCTTTTATTATTAATTCATGAAGTTGTTTTTTAGAAAATAATAATTTATATTTACCCATAGTAATTAAATTTAAAATAAAAGTATTGTCATAAATGAATTTCTTAAATATTAGTTCGAGTAAATTATTTTTACATTTTTTTAATAATAAAACAATTAAATCAGTAGTAATGTTATTTACAGAAAATCCTTTACTTAAAATATATTTTATTTTTTTCATTGAAAGTTCAATATCGTAGGTATCATTTTCTAACATACATAAATAACTAATGACTGTTAATACTTTTCTCTTATCATTATCGTTATTTTTATCATTAACTTCAACCACCAATTTATAGTTAATATCAGCCTTATTTTTTATTAATATATTAGCTATATTAAATTTTCCTAATTTAATTGCTGTAAAAAGAGGAACTTTATATTGAATTATACTTTTCTCTTGATTATTATTATTTCCATTATTAATATTTATTATTTTCCTCGTTTTATATGTATAATTTAAAGTTGTGTATGAACATTCTTGGATAATAAAATTAATAATTTCAATTGACGCATTATTTTCAATAGCTTCTATTAATAAGTCAGGATCTTCCTTATTAAATTCCTGTAGTATTATATTATTATTTTTAATATATTTTTTAAGTTCACTTAATTCATTGTTACTTATCCAATATAATATATTATCTTTTACATCTGAAATCATTTTTTTTTTTTTGCTATCTAATATTAATAATTATATATGTTAAAAATATATAGCTATTTTTTTTTATACTTTAAATTCTGATATTTTTTTTAATTTCATTTAACAATGAAAAAAAAAGAGTATATATGAAAAAAAAAGAACAAACAAACAAATAAATAAAAACAAAAACAGAAACCTTTAAATTAATTGAATTCTTATTAAAAATATGTTAAATAATAAAAAACATATTACTCAATAATATAACAATAATTTAAAATTAAAAATTTAAAATCATAAATAATAATGAAAATATATATTATTAACACTAACACTTATTTTTATTATTTACACATAGAATACTTATTATTTATAATTAAGTTTTTTTTTTTTTTTTTTATTAGTTTAGATAAAGTAGACTTAATATAAAAAAATTATTAATTAATAATAATTATTATTATAATAATAATTATAATTAATTTATACTTTTTGTTTTATTTCATTTTATTTTTGAAAAACAGTATTTTAAATAATTAATAAATAATTTTTTAAATTAATATTTTACAATTTTTTTTTTTTTTTTTTTGATTTTAACTGTTAAGCATACTTGATCATTATAATTTTATATTATTATTATTTTTTTTATAGTTGGAACTAATATCTAAACTATGAAAACTCAACTATATCTTAATAAAATATAAAAAATAGTTTTATATATTACGACTCATTTTTTTTTTATTAAGGTGAATTAATTCTATGAATTTTTTTTATTTATATTTAAATTATAGAAAGAGCATAAACCTTCTTTCTTTCTTTCTTTTATTTTTATTATTATTATTATTATAATTTTATATTAATAAAAGTATTAGATATATATGCATTAATAACTCTTAATAATAAATAAAAACTAGCTAAAAATTCCATATATATATTATAAAATGTTTAATATTAAGGATAACGTAATATATTTCTGATTAAAAATAATATGGAATTATTAAAGGGTACTATCCTGATTTTATACCTCTTTAAATAATATAGTATTATGAGGTAAAAAAAAAAGAAAAAATATTCTAAATTTTAAAGATAATTTCAAAATATTTTGAAGGATTAATATATTTTTCTTTCAATTTTAGGATCAATGAAAAAAGGCTTTATAAATATATATAAATTGAATTACTATCATGACCCGGGGTTTTTTTTTTTTTTTTTTTTTATTATTTTTCATAGAAATAACTATTTTACGAATTTCAGAGGACAAAATTAGTAACAAATTCGTAGAGAAACCTCTAGTAATGTCGAAAAAAAAGTTATTTTAGAAATATATATATATATTAAATTAAAGGAAGAGAATACCCTTCTATATTTTTATTAATTATAAATATTATTAATACATTTAGAATTTAGTACATTTAATAAAATAGATTATAAAAAAAAAAGAATATTCTATTTTAAAAAAATTTATAGTAAATATTTAATATATAAAAAAAATAAAATAATGTTTCAAAACAGTAATTGTGATATATTACTTCAACCACAAGGAACTTCAGAATCATATCCTTTTTATAAGAAATGATGATGATTACCCAAGGGTGAGTTTAATTAGATTATGAAATAATATAATACTGTACCATTTAGAGAGAAGTAAAATCCGAATAGTACCCCACTGAAATTACTATAATTTCAAAATTTTTTAATTATGTCTTTTCAGTTCGACGTCGACGCTCTTGGTCTTGAAGGGTGTGGATTTATACCGTTCAAATAATAACACTTAAAATTTGGATAATACTGGTACCGTTTTTATTAAAAAAAAAAAAATCAGCTAACCTCATAAGGTATGGAACAAAAGGTTCCTTATAACTTTGTAAAGATGTTCATTTAATTATTTATGTTCCTTTTATATCAAAATAAAGATTTTTCAAAGCTGATCTTTTGAAACCTTTTCCACTCTAAGAAACTATTTTCGAGTTATATACATAGCGATATAGTAATAATTATATTAACCATTAAAAATCAATTTAAAATTTTATTTTAATAATTTTTCTAGTAATTAGTTTATATAAGAAATATTAATAAAAATAAAGAAAAAAAATATTTTTTTAAGACTAGGATTAATCTTTATTTATAATAATTTAATTTAAAAGTAATATATATTTTCGTTTAGTAATGAAAGATATTATCATTCATGTTGAGGTAAGTGTAAAAATATGGATAAATATTTCCTTTTCTTTATCCTTGAACTTAATTTTTATTACCTAAACACTGAAGGCTACGATGCAGTAATAAAGAAGACGTAATAAAATAAGTAAAGGACTTGTAAGTAATGAGACATTGTAACAATTATTTTTTAACTTATATATATATTAGTAAAGAATTGTTTCAGTTTTAAAAACTCATTTTTTTTTTTTTTTTAAATTTTTTTTATTTTTATTATTTATTTTATTATTATTTGTTATTTGCTTTATTTATTTTATATTATTATTTTTTTTTAAAAAAAATTATTATATCTGATAATAATTATAATAAGTTTTATTGTATAAATTAAATTAATTATTATTATTATTATTATTATTATTATTTTTTTTTAAAAAATAAAAAAATATATATATATAATATACTTATTAATTATAAACTAAAAAAAAAAAAAAAAAAAATAGAAAAATATTAATGAGATTGATAATTGTTTTCATTGTATATTTAGATTATTTTACATTAATTATACTGAAAAATTAAATATACATAAAAAAAAAACTAAAATAAATAAATAAATAAATAAATAAATAAATAAATAAATAAATAAATAAATAAATAAATAAATAAATAAATATATTATTATTATTATTATAAATATAAATATAAATGTAAAAATAAATATAAATATAAATTAATAATAATATTCTAATAAAAAATTGATGAATATAAATATATAAAGAAAAATATATAAAATTAGTGAATATGATTCTTTATTATTATTTTTTTTTTTCTTAAAGTAAAAAAAAAAAAATAAAAAATAAAAAATAAAAATAAAAATGTAAAAATAAAAATATAAAATTTATAATTTTTAAACATTATATATATGAAATATTATATGTCCTGTATATTACATCTAAATATCATAATTCATAATATTTATTAATGATTAATTTTTTATAATTATAATTCTATCCAATATTTTGAAGAAGTTTCAAAAGTATCAAAATCGCGTATTCCACATTTTTTATAATAAGGTTGAGTTATTTCTACTTCGTATATATGACTATAAATAAATAAATAAATAAATAAATAAATAAATAAATAAATAAATAAACATAATAAAACAAAATAAAATAAATAAATAGAAAATTATTATTTTAATTTTTTTTTCTTTTTTTTTTTTTTTTTTTAAATTTTCAACATTATGGTTATTATTATTATTATTATTATAATTTATTTATTTATATCTTTATTATTATTATTATTATTATTATTATTTTAATTATCTATAATTTTATACTTACTGAAATATTTTTCTTCTTAATGAGGCTGTTCGACCATAACAAGAAGCTCTACTAACAATATGATAATCCATTTCACCGAAAAGCCAATGTTCTGCAATTGTTAAATTGATAGACTCTTCGCTTGCTTTTTCTTTTTCAAAATGATCAATATTTTTATCTGTTATAGTAATAATTTTATCTGGCCATTTTTCTTTAGCTTGTTCTCTAATAAGTTTACAATCTGTTATTAAAAACCAATAAATCTTTCTTTTTTCCATTTTTTTATCACTTTGCATAGATAAACTTCCTTCTGGTTTATTATATGGGGTTTTAAAAATATCATCTTCAATAGATTGGGCACAATCAAAATATTGTTTAATATTTTTCATATTTATTGCATCTTCTTTACAATAATTTGATTCGTCTTGATTAAATACATTATCACCTGTTCGAATTTGTATACCAATTCTTATAGGTTCATCATTTGATGGTAAATAATCTATCTTACTATTAGATTCATACTCTTTCTGACTCATATAATAATCTCGTTTAATTTCCATATCGTTATAATATTCGCTTACAATATTCATTACATTTGGTTTAGGTTTAAAAAGGTATTCATATGCACATCCATAAGCTATATCAGGTCTTAAACCCATTTCATATAATTGTTTTTTATGAAATACATTTTCAAATATAGTTACGATTTTTCCATTTTGAATTCTATATTTTAATGCTTCATAATTCTAATTTTTATATATATATATAAATTGATGGTTATTAATAAAATAATTTATAGCAAATATATAAATATATTTAAAGTTAATTTTTATTATTTTTTTTTAAAAGATAAAATAATAATAATAATAATAATAATAATAATAATAATAATAATAATAATTAAAAAAAGTATATGTATTATTATAATTTATTATTATATTGTTATAATATAAATAATAAGAATAATAAAAAAAGTATGTGTATTATTATAATTTATTATTATATTATTATTATATATATAATAAGAATAACAAAAAATAAAAAAAAAAAAAAAAATAAAAATATATATATATATATAGTAATGTTTCTTTATAAAAACAATTGAATTGAAATATAAAATTATATTAAATTATTCCTTTATAAATAACTATTTTAATAATATTCATAAAATTATATATTTTTTATTATTTACTTCATAATTACTAGTAAAATTTGTATAAAGAAATCCTTCTTCATAATATTTTTTATCAAGATAATTTAATTCTTTAATTGATTTACTTTTCTGTAATCTTTCTAATTCTTTCTTATCTAAGGTCCAATCAATATTTGGTTTTTCAAATACTTTTTCTAAATCTACACCAATGATTTTAAACGAACGTTTTGATAATAAAGCTACATAAAAACCAGAAACAATTTGTATGAGTCTATCACCCCAACCACAATTAGATGCATCTATAATAAGATATTTCTTCTTTTTTGAAGTTTCCATTTTTCTATGGAATAGGGTATATTGCTCTTGCCAGACACCACACATAACATTATTAAAGTTATTAGTAACAGATGTTGAATTTACGTTCTCTTCAATAAAATTTGTTGAATTTTCAGCTTTAACAAAATAGGGTATTTTTTTATTTTTTTTAATAGAATTCGTTAAATCTTTACCTGTAACATAATTATCTTCAGTGAATTTTTCATTTTTATTAATTGAGTTATTATTATAAATATTTTTGTTATTATAATAAATGAATAATATTGCAGTTATAGGAATACAAGATATTAAAAATAACAAACTCAATTTACTAATTCTTGAATTAAATGAAATTTTAGTTATTTTCATTTTATTATTAATTTTATTTTGTTATTATTTTAATTTCAATATTTTTTTATTTTTTATTCTATCATTAATATTAAGATTATGATTATGACAATTATGATGATAATGATAATGATGATGATGATGATGATTATTCATTGTTATTATTATTATATATATTCCTTTTTTTTAACTTTATTAATTTTAAATTTAAAAATTAAAAATTTATTAATTAAAGTTAAAAAAATATTTATTTTAATAAATCTTTTATAATATTAATATATATTTTTAATAAAACTATATATATAATTTTTAATTAAAATTATTTGGATTAGTATATTTTTTTCATTATAATTATTTTTAATCTTTTTTTTTTTTTTTTTTTTTTTTTTTTCATTAAATAAGTAATATTTTTTATAATTTGCTTGAAAAAAAATTTTTTTTATATTTTATATACTTTTTTTATTTTTTTGTAAAAAAAAAAAAAAAGAGAAAAAACGTAATACTTTAGTTTTTATTATTATTATCTTTTTGTATTAGTATAAATACTTAATTTGTTTAATAAAGTTAAAATATTAAATTAGAAAAAAATATTTTTCTTTTCATAAAAGAAAAAAAAAATAACATATATTACATTTTTATAATAATAAATAATTAAATTTTTTTTTTCTTTTGAAATCCAAAAATAACTAAAAGAAAACTAATATATATATATATATATATATAAAAGATAAATAAATAAATTAATAGCAAATGAATATATTAACTTTAATAATTTTCCATAAATTAGCTTCTTGATGTAAAAACCATTTAATTTTTTAATTTTGATTTTATCTGAAAGATATTATTATAATAATAATAATAATTATTTTTTAAATTAAGTGTTTTTTTCCAGTAAGCTTTTTTTATTGTTTCTGTGATATTTTTTTTAAAAATCATATATATGAAAGGAGTTAAAATAACGAAACCTTTAAATTTATATAAGTTACCTGATTTAGTTCTACCTAACTTAAAGTCATCCAGAGAGTTCTTAATTACTATTATATCAATTTAGGAGAATTTAAATATATATATATATTAATAATTGGTATAATTTTAACCCTAGCCATAACACAAGAGATTCTGATGAACCTTTAATGAAGTGTTCATACCATTGTCTTCAATAGATCCGCAGATCGCAACAAAAATGGAGATTTTGTATATGTACTAGAAACAGTATGACATTTAATACAAACATTTCCATTTCTTATTATATGGACAATTGTCAGTTTTTTTTTTTTTTTTAAACTAAAGTGTACAATTGTCAGTAAATTTATTAATATTTTTTTTTTTTTTTTTTTTTTTTTTTTATGGCACACAATTTGTACGTCAACTTTATTGAATTTAAATATTAAAATACATGAATCATAAAAAAAACACATAATGAAAAAAAAAGATACAAAAAAAAAAATAAAAACCAGTAATATATTATAGATAATAATAGATAATACTGGAGGAAAAAAAGTAGTATAATAATATTTAAAAACAATAAATCCATACAAGCCCTTAATTCTAAATATAGAATTAAAGTAAAATTGATTTATCCTATTCCACTAGGGTCGGAAATAGGATCGGCATTTGTCCTACTAGGCTGTCCTACTGTGTTATCAGCATTGACGTTCCTGGAGAGGTTGGTTTTAAATTTATTGAATAATATATGTTGTCTTTTACAGACAACAGGCATGATATCATTCAATAGAGCCGCAGATCACAACAAGAATGGGGATTTTGAATAAGTACCAGATTCAGTCTGACACTTAAACAAACATTCCCATTCCATTTTGTATGGACTATTGTTAATTCTATCACTAAAACCATAATCCCTTCCACCAATTAAAAAAATATAAATACTATACCTATTAACTATTTTTTTATTACCTAATATCTATATTACTAAAGGGAAAATAAGATATTTAAGATATTTAAATACATTAAATATCTTATTTTCCCTTTTATGTAACATATAATTAGTATTTTTAAATATTATTTTTTTATCAATATTTATTTTTTTTTTTTTTTTTTTTTTTTTTTTTTTTTTTTTTTTTTTTTTAGACTAGGATTAATCTTTATTTATATTATTAATTTAAAATAAACATACATGTGACATAAATATTACATGAAATGTAAATTAAATACAAGTAATAAAAGATACAAAAAATAAATAAAATTTATTACAGATATTAATCAAATTAAAATATTAAATAAAAAAAAAGGAAAGAAGTTAAACTTCTAACCTCTCCCATTCAACGAATGAGATACCATTCGAATCCGTGTCGGAATAAATTCCATGCCTTATCTTTTCGACGTCGACGCCCTTGAAGCCGCCCGGAGTGTTCTTATTGTTATTATACCAATTAAGAAGAATCCGAAAGGAAATATTCACAATTGGCATGACAACAGTAAGAAAATGCGACAGACCCACAATATACGGAACAGGAGACTCGGGTGAACCTTTGAAAAGTTGTCCACGCCACCATCTCCGTTCCCTCTTAATATCTAGTTTATCAAATGCATAACACCCATCAAGGAAAGCGTTAAGCATCAAGTAATATATATTATTTTCAAAATCTTCGTCTAAGTCCTCAGAAAATCCCAGTGAGTTAGTTCGATTAATTTGGGTGAACTTCGAGTTTAAGTCAACATTGTGTTTAATAAAAGTATTTCTATCCTGTTCAAAGGCCTTACAATTGAATATCCAATGAGAGAAACTTTGCGTTTTTTCACCACAGCAAGGGCAGCAAGTAGGAAAGTTTTCAAGTGAAGACTTACCTTTAAGTAGAAACTTATAGTTAAACTGAAAACCGCTGCGTATTCTCATAATCCAGAAGAACCCCAGTTGGTATTGGGGGTATGATAAAGCAAGATCCTGTATATCTTTAGAAGGTCCATATTTACATTCCAAATATATAGAAGCTCTTTTAGCTGGATTTTTTGTTAGCACATCTCTAGTTATATACTTATCAATAATTTCCTCTTTAGTAAGACCTGATAATTTCTTTTTTAGGGTACGAGATTCTTTAGTCCATGAATAATAATAAGGCATAGTAGGAATATTTGTGATTAGTTCTTTAATAATACAAGAAGATTTTCCCCATTTATCGAAACAACGAATTTGAGCAATAGCACAAATAGCTGAGAAGGGAATGAACCAAAATTCGCGAGAAATGGAAGAGGTACATGTGTTAGGGTTGGTAGATTTATGTCCAAGACTCCAAAATAGACCTCTATTAAATATAGATTGGGCTTTTTTGGTTTTAGTCTTATTTGAACCTAAAAGGGGGGAATAGTAATTTAAGATACCGATAATATGGGAAGAAAGAATTCTTCGTTTAAGAACCAATGGGATGTTGCGGTTAAGGAGAAAACGAGAGAATGAATTTATAGTCAGGTTAAGTTTTGAATTAAGATTAGAAATGATAGGTTTAAGGGAAAGAGAATTGTCAAAAGGGATACCAAGATATTTATAGGAAGATGTTTTAGGAATTTTATTGATACCTAGAAAGAAGGTCGGGTCAGAATAATTATGAGGAAGAGAGAGTTTAAGTGGTTTAATAACCATTGTAGCACATTTGTTGATACCAAAGGTCATTTCGTTGGTTTTGGCCCAATCGTGTACACGAGATAAAAGTGCTCTGAGTTTACTCTTGGTAGGAGCAATGAGAACAATGTCATCAGCAAAGAGACCACCACAACAGATTGAACTACCACATGAAACTCCATAGTTGGAACAATTATTCAAAATATCATTAATGAATAAATTGAATAAAATTGGGGATAAAGGGCAGCCTTGGCGAACACCACGGTTTATAGGGAATTCATTTGAAAGTTGATTATTCAGTGAGACACGAGCTTTCGAGGTAAGGTAAAGGTTAGTAATAAAATTGAGGCATTTACCACGTATACCAAGATTGTTTAATTTTGTTATAATATTGTAAATAGGGACAGAATCGTAGGCTTTTTTCAAATCAAGAAAAGCAAGGTAAGTAAATTGATTAAGAAAAGCTCTTCTTTGACATATTTCACGGATTGATATGTAAAGACTGATGCATTCTTCTTTATAACGGAAACCAAACTGTTCTGGACGGATAAAATTATGTTTAAGTGCATAATTAGTAATTCTGTAAGTGATAATCTTTGTAATGATCTTTATACTGACGTTGATCAGAGAAATTCCTCTATAGTTGTTACAATCAGAAAGGTCTCCTTTTTTAGGAATAGAAATGATCGATGCAGAATTCCATTCAGACGGGAAATCACCATCCCAAATTCTATTAAATAATAATTCAAGGCATCTAATAGAATCCGGAATAACGGGGTTGGAGGGGTTTGTCTGATTGTTAGGTTGATTATTATTGGACGAATATTCACAAAAGAAAGCTTTGAAAAATTCAGGAGGAATACCATCAGGACCTGGAGCTTTATTATTTTTCAAGGAAGAAACAGTTTCGTAAATTTCAGGAATAGTAATAGGACCATTGATATTCCATTCAGAAGAGTTTGGAGGAGGAGGTCCAAATTTATTTTCCCAAAATTCTTTGTTAAGACTATGACCAGTAACATCAGAAGCTAAGAGTTCATAGTGTTCAGCAAAGCGACGAAGCTTATCCTCCTTTGAAAAAAGAAGGCTACCATTGCTATCTTTGATGACATCAAGGGGGGGAGAGGTAGAAAAAGATGATTTGGCTATTTTATGTAAGCCTTGCCAACCTTTCCTAATGTTTTTGTTTACAAAATCATCACAAACAGATTTAACAGAGTTCAGAAAGAGATTCTTTCTAATGTTCTTTTTGATTGATTTAATATTTGCACACATTTTATTATAGGAGTCACATAGTTTAAGAAATTCAGAGATATTTGAAGCATCGTGGTTGATGGAAAAATTTTTGATTTTAGTATACATGATATGCTTTTCGTGAGAGAGCTTCTTGATATAGTGAGGGCAGTGAAATGAGGAACCCTGAAGGTTAGATGGAATACGAGCCTTGATACTATCTCCTACTTTATTAGAAGTTTGCACAAATTTTGATAGCATCTCGTCAGTGGAAAGATTATTAGAATTAAATTCCTCGGCTAAAATAGAAAAGGAGTTGTGAAGAGCGATTTTTTTATCATTAGATTTACATACTTCTCTTGACCATTTGAAAGTTTTAGACGGGGGAGGGGAAGTGAAATCATCTGAAGTCTTCTTGTTACAGGAAATTAGAATAGGAAGATGATCAGAGATGTTAAGGAAAGAATTGCAAGCTGAAATTTTATTAATATGTTCAAACAAAGTATCATTGATAATAGCAAAGTCAATGCATGATCGATGAAGTCCAGAAACTCTTGTATATTGAGGACCAACCATGTCCATAATAGTCCAATATTGAGAGAAATTGGAAATAATAGAAGAAAGTTGATTTTTCTTCATATTAAAGTCTCCAACAAGGATGGCTGGTTTATCTTTTTTACGCGAATTTAACCATTTTTTAATTTCTAAAATAGCTTTATCCCTATGAAGTTTTTGGGCAGCCACTGGTACATAAACATTACCAATTGAACAAGTAGAACTCCAAAAGGATGCAATATTGACAGAAATAATATACTGGTATTCAAAGGGATCCGAGTAAAAGGAGCAAGATGAATGAACACATATACAGAGGCCTCCCATGTGAGGGATTAATGGATCAGATCTTCTGAGTAAAGATTTATAATTGTTAAGAAAGGGGAATTTTACGTTGTGATCTTGAAGATATTTACTGTTACCAACTTCTTGGAGGCAGATACATATCGGTTTGAAAATATGATTGAAATATAAGAGGCCATCTCGTTTTTCACTGTTCCAGCCATTTATGTTCCAATTAACACAAAGGTTAAAGAATGGTGAGCTACGATTTAAATGTTTATAAAACTCGGTATTGAGTGGTGAAAGAACATTATTAGCAATTCTTTGAATACGAGGGTTGACTAGTTTAGCTCTACGAATTTTATTGGTAATACACCATTTAATCTTGGATACAGGTAGTTTTTGGGTTATCAATTTAATGAGTTTAAGATGGGTATTAGGGTCTTCATAGTTAACTCTGATTATAAAGTAATTCTTTACGTTTGGAATGAAATGTTTGGATATGCCATGAATGATGTTGTTGATATTAGATATATGTTTACTAAGAAAATCCAACAATCTACTAATAGTCCAAGTTTGTAAGTCATGAATGAAAAGAAGAACAAATTCCTGTTCAAGATAACCATGACATCGTAACCCACGACGCAATAACTGATGATTAGTAGAGTTTGAAGAATTCATGTTGAAGTGCTGGAAGTAATCCTAAATAAAAATTATAATAATAAAAAAATAAAAAGGTAAAGAATAAAGTATAAAGAAATATAAATTTTTTTTTTTTTTTTTTTTTTTTTTATATATATTATTTTAAAATGAGTATTGAAGTAAAATATAATAAAAGAAATATATGTAAAAAATATAAATATATATATATATATCTAAGAATATAAATATAAAAAACTTGAAAAACTTGATAAGAATTAAGTTGAAGATAGACTAAAAAATTAAGTAAGTATATTAATTTTCACTGATATTGTAAATTCCACTTTAGTTCGTAAATTTTTTGATCGCTGTATTTTCTAAAATATGTAGTACTTCTGAAATTTTCATTAATTTGATAGATTTGTAGTGTGTTTAAAATAATTATTACTTTATGGGTAAGAAAGAATTTTTGATTTATTTGACTAAAAGACAAAAGAAACCTATATGATACTGAAAATTTTTCCCAAGCATTACCGTTGCGCATAATCCTTAATTTTTCCACACATTATAGCTGAATATAATGTCCAATTAAAGGCTCAGTATGCAAGCCAATAATTGTACCATACACAAAAGAATGATTTCCTCCGAGAAATCATTATGGGTTCTTTTTTGTAAATTAGTACTAAAAAAAAAAAAAAACCAAACATTATCATTGCGCATAATGCCCAATTTGATATAGTACTCATATCAAATTGTACCACCATAGCATCCAAATTTGCAATGCTTGATACCCTCAGGAGTTCGATGGATAAAACTCCATCCCAGGGCATCCCAGGGATCAATATTTATTAATACCAAGGTTTCTCTCTTTTACCAATTAAAAATTAATATAATTCGATACCTGTTAACAATTTTTTCTTTATATATATGACTAATGAATAATTCTAGTTATAGATAGTAAAATTAATAATAATTCTAATACATAATGGAAACAATAGTAATATGTATATTTTGGGAAATAGAAATAAAAATAGAAATAGATAAAGTATTAAAATAAAAAAAAAAAAAAAAAAAAATTTTAAAATTAAAGAGAATTATTTCAGTTTTAAAAAAACCTTTTATTTATTTATATTTTTATTTTTATTATTTAATTTTATAATTAATTATATTTTTTATTATTATTATTATTTATTTATTTATTTATTTTATTTTTTTTTTTTGTTTTTTTTTTTTTGTAATTTTTTTTTTATTTTATTTATTTTATTATTATTATTATTTATTATATATTTTTTTTTTTTATAAAAAAAAAAAAAATAAATAACTAATAATTATTATATCTAATAATAACTATATTCATTATTTATTTCTCTAAAAAAAAAAAAAAAAATAATAATATTAATTTTTTAAAATTTTTTAAAAATTGCTTTTTATTTATTTTATTTTATTTTATTTATTTTTATTGATATATATATTAATTATATAAAAAAATAATACATATTTTTTTTATATATTTTTAAACACAAAGCTTCTATTTTTTTTTATTATATTATATTTTATTATATATATATTTTATTTTATTTATTTTATTATTTATATTATTTATTTATTACTATTATTTATTCATTTTTTTATTTTACTTTTATTTTTGTGTATTGAATATTTATTATTTTTTTGTACTTAATTTATTTCTATATTATATATATTTTAGTAAGCATTACTATAACACATACAATATAATATTTAATATTTATGAAAATCTAAATTTTTTTTTTATATTTTATAGTTATAATTAAATTATAAAATTTTCTAAAAAATTTAAATTATTTAGAAGTCTTGAATGTTAGCTTGAGCCCATTCACCAAGGAAGGTAAGAGAATCCTTTGGAACACGAGTTAATTCTGGGTCATTGTAGAAGTCAATGTAGGTCATACCGAAACGAGTTTCGTAACCGTTTTCCCATTCGTAGTTATCAACTAAAGACCAGGCCATGTAACCACGGACATCAATCTTATCTTCGACGAAAGCAAGACGAAGGTTTTCAAGGTATCCCTTGTACCAGTCAATACGGTAAGTATCGTGGATAAGAGTACCGTTTAAGTTGTCTTCTCTTTCAATCATATCTTCATCATAAGTATCAGCGTATTCTGGTTGGTTAATAGATTCGAAGTAAGCCTTGGTAACTTCATCATTGGCACGGCTAACCTTGTAGTTTGGTTGAGCACAACCGTTTTCGGTAATAACAATACCATTGTTAATTAAACCTTCATAACGCTTAGAGAACCAGTTAAGACCAACACGAATGGTTGGTGGGTACTTAGTGTTCCATGAGGAACCAGCTTGAGAACCAAGAGTTGGTGGAATACAAGTCCAACCATCACCACGACCTCTACAGTTATCATCCCACATATCTCTCTTAGAGTTTTCAAAGTTAGCTTCTTCTGGAGTTGGTGGAGTTTGACCTTCAACTGGAGCAGCCCAGTGAGCAGTGTAAGTATTCCAACCTAAGAAGTCAGAGGAAGAACCCTTTAACATAGCCTTTTGTTCTTCAGTGAATTCTGGTAAGTCCTTACCCATTCTTTCCTTAACAGATTGTGGGTAATCACCAGTAACTGGTGGGTCAGAGTACCAACCAATACGGAATTCAGCAGCTAAGTTAGCGTATTCTTCGTTAATCTTCTTTTGTTCTTCAGACATACCTGGTTCAATCCATGGAATTTGAGCTTCACCATCAATAGTGATACCAATAAGACCCTTTTGTTCCTTTTGGAACTTTTCACGGTAAACCTTAACGGCTTGAGCGTGAGCAAGAAGAATGTTGTGAGAACACCAGACATCTTCTAATCTTTGTGGTGGACGGTTAGCTTCAAGAACTTCAGATTCTGGAGAGTATTGAGATGGACCAATTTCGTAGGAACAACCACCTTGTAAGTCAAGACCTTCAGTTTCGTTGGCAAGCTTACGTGGAGCTTCACCAGTACATCTGTATGGAGCCTTACCTGGACCAAGACGGTAACCAGAAACACAGTTAACCCATGGTTCGTTAATGGTGATCCAGTTCTTGACACGGTCACCGAAGGCTTCGAAACAGAATTCAGCGTAGTTAGCGAAATCGTATTGTGAGTGGTAATCTAACCAACCACCATACTTTTCGTGAAGGGCGTATGGAAGATCCCAGTGGTAAAGAGTAGCTAATGGAGTAATATCGTTTTCGATAAGCTTGTTAATAACACTGTTGTAGTATTCAACACCCTTTTCGTTAACGTTCCATTTACCTTCTTCCTTCTTAGCTTGACCGTCTGGGAAAAGACGAGACCAAGAGATAGAGAAACGGTAGTGGTTAGCCTTCATGATTTTCATCATCTTAATATCTTCATCAAACTTGTGGTAGGAATCACAAGCAACATTACCACTAATGGAATCTTCATTACCTGGTCTACCAGTTTCAACATTGTGTGGGTAAAGGTGGGTGAAATGATCCCAAACAGATTCACCACGACCATCTTCTTTCCAGGCACCTTCAACTTGGTAGGCAGCAGTAGCAGCACCCCATTTGAAGTCAGATGGGAGCTTACCTTCAGCTCTAGCCTTTTCGACTAATTCAGCTCTATCATTGTCAGTTGGTTCATTACCATTGTTACTTGGTTCATCATTAGAATCTTCGTCAGTGCTAAGAACGTTATCTGGTTCACTACTTTCACCAGCGTTAGCGTTAGCCTTTGGCTTAACAATACACTTCTTAGCAGCACTAACAGCTAATAAAGTGGTAAAAACAGTAAGAGTCTTCATTTTAGTCTATATAAAAAAAATATTAAATATTATATATTAAATTAAGTAATCTATTATTTATTGTAAATTCTTTAATACCAAATAAATATTTTGGTTGAATTTAGAGAAAAAAAAAAAAAAACTTGGAAATTTGAAGTATTTATATGATTTTTTTTTGAATTAAAATTTTGAGTCATATATTAAAATTATAGGGGATTATAATTTATGTACTACAGAATATATTTATAATAATTAATTATATATAAAATTTTACTATATAATAATTAATTTTTTTTATCCAATAATTTTAAATAATTTTTAAACATTGTGTTACCTATTGATGTAAGTAAAAAAATATATAATGTTCATTCATAATTATTTGTGATATTCTAAATTAATAAAAATTTAAAAATTCATATAAATAAAGTTTGAATATAATGGCGTAAAGAAAAATGTATATTATATTATAATATAAATATATATGTATTATATATTAAAATAAGGGATAATAAATCAAATGAATTTATATAAAACTTTATTAATAATAAATTAATTTTTTATATATGATAGAATTAATATATATAGAAAAAAAAGAATAAGGATTGTTTAATGTATTATATTTATATTATTATAATTCTATTTTTTTTATTTTTATTTTTTTTAATTCTTATTTTTATATATAAAATAAATAAGGAGATTCTATTAATTATAGCTAACCATAGAATTGAATCCAATTAATATAAAAATGTTTCTTTTGTTAAATGATAAGAGAAACAAAAAAAAAAAAGTTCTAGTACCACTATTATTGAGAAAGTTCAAATATTAATAATATAAATTAAATTTTAATATATAAAAAGTAATATTGAAAATTTCAATATTGTATATTTTGACAATATTATATTATTATGATGATTATACATTTTTGTTCTAGTTTGAGCTTGATAGGACATTTATTATAATTTTTTTATTCTTTTTATTAAGATTATTATGAATTAATGAAATAATTTTTTATATATTATATTTTTTTTTAATTTATAATAATATGAAAAAAAAATTTTTTTTTCAAACTATAGCAGTTATATATTATCGTTTTAAATTTTATTTTTTATTTTTGTTTTTTATTTTTTAATTAAAATAAAGTTTTAATTGTGTTTAAAAATTTCAGTACATAGGAATATTATTTATTAAATATTATTTTAAAATATCTTAATAGTAAATAATTTTTAATTAATAAAATAAAATAATAAAATAAAAAAAGACTAATAATGATATAATAATGATAATTATTATTATTATTATTATTATTAATTTTTTTTTTTTTAAAAAATATCATCTTTAAATGATATTAAATATTGTTTTTTTAGCTATAATAGTAATAGCTTAAATCTATAATAGTAAATGGCATTTTATTCATATTTCAATAAACAATATATTTAAAATTATATCATTTTCTATAATTAATTATTAATTTATTTACTTATAATATTATATTTATTAATTTTTATTATTTATTAATTTATTTACTTATAATATTATATTTATTAATTATTTATAATTTTATTAATATATATTTTTTTAAAAAAATATCCATTTATATATTATATAATATATATTTTTAAATAAAAATATATATAGTTATGTATATTACATTATATAATGTATATAATAAGACAAATATTAATAATATATTCTATAAAATATTATTTATTAAGGTTTTATATTATTTTTTTTCATATTGTAACTAAATTAAAACTTTATTTTTAACAATTTCAAAATAAAGTTTTATATAATTTAATATATGTTTTAGGTTGAGATTATTTTACAAAATTTAATATATTTGAATATCTATTATGAAATAAATAAGATACAATTATTATTTAAAATAAAAAATTAATGAAAAGCATGATTTAGTATTAAACAATAAAGTTTTACTTTTTATTTAAAAGAACAAAAAAAAAAAGAAGTCTGATATTTAAATTATAGAAGTCTGATATTTAAATAATTCCATTTTAATTCACTGTGTAAGAATGTGTGGTATTTATAATATCTAAGAAGTTTCTATATAAAAGAAAATATAGCAAAAATATCTCTGAATTCAATCTTTAAAATTGTAATTTTGATTATAAAATATGATATTTATTATAACAATTTTAATTTTGTTTAAAAAATATGATATTTATATTTATATTATCTAAGAAATTTCTATATATATATATAAACATGAAAAAACATGAATTTTAAACTTTAAAATTTATCTTCATTTTTGTTTTAATGTTATTATTAATTATTATTAATTATTAATAATTATTATAAATAAATATATATTTATTTATTTATTTATTTATTTTTTTTAAATCATAATAAAATATCCTCTATTCAAAAAATATAAATAAAAGTAATGTTTTTTATTTTTAATAAAAATTATTCAAATGTTCCATTTTAATTTTAAATTTTCTCAATTATATTAAATTAACTATTTTTTTTTTTTTTTTTAGTTTTAATTTTAATTTAAAGTAAATAAATTGATAGCTTTGATTAATTATACATAATAAAAACGGTAAAAAAACAAGATCCATTAACTTTTTTATTTATTTATTTATTTTATAATTTTAATAATAATGACAATGATTATTGTCTTAATAAATAATAAATAACAAAATTGTAAATAATAAAATTATAAATAACAAAATTATAAATAATAATAAATAATAAATAAATAATAAATAATAAATAATAAATAATTAAAAAGATAATAGAAAAAAAAAAAAAAATTTAATTAATATGTATGATTTTATTATTTAATAAGATTATAAATAATAATATTTCATTGGAATTTTAATATAAATATATTATTTTCAAAAAAAAAAAATTATAATAATTTTACCAATTAAAAAAAAATAATAGTATTATCTTAAAATAATAATAGTAATAAATAAAACTAAACAGTAAAAAAGTTTTACTTTCAAGTATTTTGATATATATTATAATTATTTATTATTATTTATTCTATAATAAAAAACTTTAATTTTAATATGTATTCTTTGTTATTGTAATAATAATAATTTTTATAGTAGGTAATAATAAATAAATTAATAATATTAAAAGAAAAAGATAAAAAAGGAGGTTAATAATTTTTAATAACATTTGATATTATTTATATCCACTAATGCTATTTAAATATATATGAATTATGGAAATTCTAAAATAATTATTAATAACAAATTTTTTAATTCATTAAAAAAAAAAAATGAAAAAATTAATAAAATTTATATTTATATATGATTATTTGCATTTTTTATAATATTTTTTTTTTTTATTTTAATTATTAAGTATTCATTATTATAAAACAAATGAAATAATAAAAAAAAATATTTGTATCATGGTAATAATTTTTTAATATATACAATTTATGCTTAGAAAAGTTGTTTGTTTATAAAAAAATTCCATAATTAACACTTTTTTAAAAGTATTAAGTTTAAAAAAAGACATATTTTTAATATTTTAATAAATGATAATATATATAATATACAATATAATATAAATAAATAAATAAGTAAATAAATAAATAAATATTTTTATGTATCCATTTTAAAAGAAATTCTATTAAATGAATTTTTAAAATGAATTGTTCTATTCTATTCTTTTTTCTCATATTAAATTATAAAAATTTTTTACCCAATAAATATTAAATATGATAAATAGTTTATCCAATACTATAATAATAATATTTTTATAATTGTTATAAAAGTTATAACATGAATCATAAATATATTTTACATATTAATATTTTGTGTTAATTCTGTTTATTAAATATTAATTAAAATTTAATAAATTACGAATTTTTAATAATTATTAAAAACTAATAAAATTTGATATTTAACATTATAATTTATAATTATTAAAGTTTATATATAAGAATAAAGGGATAATCAATTATTATTAATAATTTCAAATAAAGAATTATTAATAATTTCTAATATTATTTTTTAATAAATAAATAAATAAATAAATAAATAAATAAATAAATAAATAAATAAATAAATAAATAAATAAATAAGTAAAAAATAAATAAATAAATAAATAAATAAATAAAAAATAAATAAATAAAAATAAATAAATAAATAAATAAAAAATAAATAAACTAATGAATAAATAAATAATTAAAAAAAGTCAATAGAGAAAAGTAAATTAAAAGAAAGGAAAATATAAATAGTAAATTAAAAAAAATAAATAAATAAATAAAAAAAAAAGTAATTAAATAATTAAAAAATGACATTTCATTGTTTTTTAAAGTTATAGTTGTGATTTAATAATAATTAATAATAAATTAAAGTTTTTTTTTATATAAACATATCAAGTATTATCACTTGACATTCTTTTATTTATTATAATGATAATTATTGTTTTCTTATAAATGGAACGATATATTAATTGTATCAAGAATAAAAAAGGATAAATATTTTTTAATAATAAAAAAAAATTAACATTTTATTTGAATATGCGATAAAATATTGAAAAATCATACTCAATGTACTAATATATTCCATTTAAATATTAAAATTACTTTTTATTACTTTAATTGTTTATATAAATACTTTTATTTCTAATTTTTAATAGATATAGAAATAAGAATATAACCTCTCCCTCTCTATTTATATATAAATTCCTTTAAACTATACATATTGTGTTCACTTTTTTTAGAAATAATATAATAAAAGCATGCAGATTTTGTTTTGTTTTGTTTTTATTTCATTTTTTATTTTATTTTTAATATCTTTTATTTATGACTAATTTTTAGCAATACACTTTTTTTAGTTGTATTTTTTTTTTTTCCTTTATAACATATATAGAATACTCTGAATTACCATATAAGTATTTTATTCAAGCTATACTATTGTGTTCATTTTATAAAAACAAAAACAAAATAACAAAAAAAAAAAAAAAAAAAAAACAAAAACAAAAACAAAAAAAAACATGCAAAAATTTGTCTTTTTTTTTTTTTTCCTTGTTATTAATTTTTTTTAATTAGTAAATGCATTTATTGTAATATTATATAATAGATCATTCCAATTTTAATATAATAAGTATTATTAACACAAAAAATTATTTTATTAAATTAATAATAATAATAATAATAATAATAATAATAATAATAATAATAATAATAATAATAATAATAATAATAATAATAATAATAATAATAATAATAATAATAATAATAATAATAATAATAATAATAATAATAATAATAATAATAATAATAATAATAATAATAATAATAATAATAATAATAATAATAATAATAATAATAATAATAATAATAATAATAATAATAATAATAAATACTAATATAGATATAATATTGTATTAATTATTTATAATCATATCTTTTTTTTTTATATTTCTATATAAATAATAATAATAATAATAATTATAGTATTATTATTATTAGGCTTTATATTTATATTTATTTTTATATTTATTTTAATATTAGTTCTTATTTATCATTTTAAGTTTTTTTTTGTTGATAATTAGAAAATATTTTCATCCTAAAATTTAAATTTATATTAAAACATTCCAACTTTAGAAATCCAAAGATTTTTTTTAATAATCTTTTTGTTTTTTTGCGAATTCTTATAAATTCTTACTTATTACTTAAGTTTGGAATATTATAAAACATAAACTTCAAAATTCTTTCGAGATTTCAAAATTATTATTTATTATTAGGTATTATATTTTAACTATATTATTGTATTATTCTCTATTAAATATTATAAAAGTATTATTCTCTATTTTTTTTTAATTAAAAAAGAATAGGGGAATATTAAATTAAATTAAATTAAATTAATATAAATTTATAATATATATTTATAATTCTAAAAAAAAAAAAAATTTTTTTTTTTTTGTTAATTCTTAATACTAATTGCAACTTAATTTTTTTTTTTTATTTGGAACTATTTATAGAAACAAAATTGTTGAGATTTTCCTTAAAATTTTTTTTATTTTTTATAACATAAAACATAAAACTATGCTAACTTATACTTCAATAATATTTTATCTTATTGTGTTACATTTGAAATAAATAAAAATATTAATATTAAAATATAACAAATAAGATTTTAAATTACTATTATATATTTCAGTTCTATTTAAGAAGAAAAATAATGAAAATCAGAAGAAATTAATAATATTTAATAATAATAATAATAATAATAGAAAAAAAAAAAGAATAATTTTTATATTAAAAAAGGAGTGATTAAAATTAACAAAAATATGAAATAAATATATTAAAATTATTGTTTGAAAGAATAATTGTAAATAGTTATGAATAATACTTATTATTACTATTATTAATTATTATTAATTATTATTATTCTTAGTTATTATTATTATTAATTATTATTCTTTTAATTATTCTTAGCTATTATTATTCATTGTTATTATTAATTATTATTAATTATTATTATCATCATTATTATTAGTAATATGATTAATAATATTATTATTATCATCATAATTATTTTTAGAAAATTCTATTCTCTAAAATTTGATATATATATAAATATTTAAAAAAAAAATTTTTTTTAAAAATTGTTTTATTTATGTTGGTTATGATTATTTAGTGTAACTAATGAGTAAATAAGTATAAGCATTTCTTAATATTAGTTTTTTTTTTTTTTTCATATTATCATTATTATTTATTATTATATATTTAGAATTATTATTATTATTATTTTTCCATATATGTAAAATTTTTTTAAAAAAAATTTCAAACTAGTTTCAATCCTTTTTAATTACTTTTTTTTTTCTATTCTATTATTGTCTATTATTTTTATAATATTTTTATTATTTAATATTAATAATAATATAAAATAAAATAATATCAAACAAATAATAAATATCATCATTGGTAGTTATTTAATTTCATCATTGTTAATTATTTATATTACTTCAATACCATTAAAAAATATATATATATATAATATAAAATTTTTTTTTTTAAATTTTTTATATAAAAAATAATAATATTAAGAAATTTAAACTGCCTTTGAAAAATAAATTCTTTTTTTTTAATATTCATTAGTTTAAATATTAAAATTAATTTTTTTATTCTTGTTTTTTCTTTTTCTTTTCATTATGTTTAAACAAAAGAAAAAACCAAGAGTGACATTAATGTTAATATATTATTAATAATGTATATATTAAATTTAAAGAAACATATTATATAAAATATATAAATATTTAGGTCATATTTTCTTTCACAATCTCCCTTAAAGTTTTATATGTGTCTATATGTATATAATACAATATATATTATTTATTTATTTATTTATTTATTTAGATTAACAATATATTTTATTCTTTTTAAAATTTTTTTTATTATAATAATAATATATAAAGTTAATTATTATTAATTTAATATTAAATAAAGTTGAACATTATAAACTTAAATAATTAATATAAATTTAATTTAAAGAGTAATCGCACAAAAAAACTTTTTCACATCACACAAAAACTTTTAATATTCTATTTATCATTATATATATAATTTTTTTTTATATTATTCAACTAATAATATTAAATTTATTCAATATATATTATAGTTTCTTCTTCTTCTTCTTCAATTATTATTATTCTTATTCTACTTTAAAAATTTATTGGATAATAAATCATTTTAACATCATTGGATAATATAATATGTTAAGATTAATTTATTTCTTTTAATTTTTTTTTTTTTTTAATTTCAATTTTTAATTTTTTTAATTTTTTCATTTTTTTTTTTTTAGTTTGAGAAAACCAAAAAAAAAAAAAAAAAAAAAAAAAAAAAGGAAAATCTCAACAATTTTGTTCCTACAAATCTATTCTAAAATTTATATCTGGTATAAAAATTTAAAAATTATTTTTTAAAAGAAAATTTATAATTTAATTAAATATTCCCCTATTTTCTTTTTTTTTTTTTTTTTTTTTTTTTTTATCAATTTAAAAAATATTAATATTAATATTTATTAAATATTCTTATTATAAGTTTTGATACTAAATTAACTAAAAATACATCGTTAATGAATAATAATGCTTATAAATAATAATTATAAATAGAAAATGAAATAAATGAAATAATTAATGTGCTGTACTGCTATTAGTATTTTTCAAGTTTGGAAATGAAAATGGTTTAGATTAATTTAAAAAACTTTTTATACTAATAGCTAATAGGGTAATTTTGGTTTATGATTAATATTTCAACTATGATAAAGATAATAAATAGATAAAAAGTAATGAATGTTGAATTCTAGAAAAATATAGAGTATCATTTATTTATTTATTTATCATTTTTTTTTTTTTTTTTGGTTTTGTCTTTTTCCCAATGGTCAAATTATGAAAGAAAATGATAGAGAGGATTCCTATAATAAGGTTACAAATTATTTTTATAATATATATATAATATAAATATTAATATTTGAAAATGATATCAGTTGAAATATTTTATCATTGGAATTATGCAAAAGACCGATTAAATTAAAATTTAAAAAAAAAAAAACTGTAGATTAATTGTATTTCTAGTTATCATTTTAGATTAGAAAATTCTAATTCAAATGAATTTTTTGATATTAAAGATGAATGCTCCTTTGAAATTAGACAATGTCATACTTCATACTTCAAATTCTGTTAAAAAGAATGGGTATAAAATTACCAAAATTTTTTACTATGAAAAATAAATTAAACAAAATTTTTTTCTGATTTAGATTAGGTTGGAATATTCATACGACACAGAAATTATTCAATCCTCGACGACAGAAGTAACAAAGATTTTTTTTTTTATGAAATTCTTATTAAATAAATATATGAGATATGATAATTTAAAGTTAGAAGTTATAGTGATAAATAAATGAAGTTGTATTCCATTAATACTTGATATTCGAAAGGATTTATCACAGAATACAACATATAGACTATTTATTTATATTTATTTTAAAGATATAATTTTATTAAAAAATAATATTATTTTATTCAAATCATGATTGTATTTAACGAGATTTTAAAATTCTTCATGAAAAAAATACTAAAAAATATTTATTTTTGAATTTATATATTAGTCATTTAAATTTAAAAAATATAACTGAAAATAAAAAAAAAAAATTCATTATTCATGATGAATATTGTATTAAATGGTACAAATAACCAATGTCTAAAAAGATCTGTTACTTTATCATATAATTTACTATAATAATTTCTAATAATAATTTTTGATTAAGAATTTACTTTTCATTATAATCACTTCAAAATATGGATTTCATTATCTTTCTTTTCATCCATAATTATCCACTAACAAACATCTAAACTTTAAAATAAACAAGAGGAAGATCCTTATTTTAAACCTCAATGTATTTTAAAAAAAATTATTAGATTATAAGAATAATAAATTATAAAATTAATTTTTTAATTTATTATAATAAATCCTATTATTTTGATAATTTTATAAAATTTTATTATTATTATTTTTTACTATTATTTATGAGAGTAAATAACTGTTTTTGATTAATAATAATAAAAAATATAATACCATATTTATTTTATTAATTAAGATTAAAATTTAAAACTAATATTTATTAAAATGATTAATATAATAAATTATAAAAATGATACATATTTGTATTTGTATATTTGTATATTTATTTATTAATTTTTAATTTTATTTAATTTTTTGAATTCATATATAATTTTTTGATTTTTCTTAATTTTGATGTTATATGTTATATTCATTAATGAAAATGAGAATTTCTTTATTATTTAATTTCAATATATTAACATTATTTTTAATTTATTATTAAAGATTAAATAAAAAATAGCAACTTAGTGATCATTAATTTAATTTTATTAAAATTCAAATATTATTAATATTTCATGATTATTAATAAAATAAAAGTATTTTAATGGTGGTCACTAATTTATAATTTATATATATATATATTTTATTATTATTCTCGATCAAGATTTAATCATTACACAAAAATGAATTCATTCATATTCAATTAAAATATTTAATATACATTTTTATTTATAATTAATTCATTACAATTTTATTTAAAATAAAAAATAATACGTTATTATAATATTTAATAAAAAAAAAACAAAACAAAACAATTTTTTTTTTTATTTTAAATGTTTAATATATTTAATGTACAAAATACATAAAAATTAGGAGTTAATACATTATTTAAAACATAAATAATTATATATTATAATCAATATACATTATCTAATAAATGTTAGGTAATTCTTTTTCTTTAAAGATTTATTAATAGTAATTGTCCTATTTTTTGTATTAGTTAGTAAAATATATATTATACTAAACAAATATTACTATATATTAGAATAATAAAATTTTAAAAATATTTTATTTTAAAATTGAGTTTTTAGTTTAAAGCTTTTGTCATTAGCCTTTTTTTTTCGGTACAAAAATATATTTATATATATAAAATATACAAGAAATAAAATGAAATATATATTTAAATATTAAATAAACGTATATATATAAAATAAAAACTTTTAAAATATAATATATAAGTTTTATTATACTGTATTTAAATATAGTTTATTACGGTTATTTTTTAAATGTATTTTGTTATATAATGAGGATAATTCTTTTTTAAGTATATATTCATTTTACAAGTTGAGTGTAATGGACGCAATACCAAATGAAGGATATTCAAGTAATACTTGGATTAAAATATAACAAAATACACATAAAATAACCATAAGAAACCATATATAAATACAATATAATAAAACTTTTTAAAAACTTTATTAAATAGGTTAAATTATACAACATATAAAAAATATATCTAAAATATTTTCGATTTCTTATATATATATATATATATATATATAAAATAAAACAATTATTAGAAAATAATAAAAAAATAATAATAAAAAAAAGTATATATATTATATATATCTTAAAAGGTTTATGTAGATTATATTTAATATATTTAATAACATATATATATATATAAATTTTAAACATTAAAAATAAAACTTATGTATAAGTTTTATTATATCATTAATCAAAAAAAAAAAAACCCTATATAATATAATTAATAATTAATAAATAATAAAAATAAATAAATAAAAAAAAAAAAAGAATTTAGAAAGGAAAATATTAAAAAAAAATAATATAATATAATAAAACTCTAGATAACAATTTTACATTGATCAATCAATCATGTGATCTTGACTAAAAATATGTTTGTTATGTTTTTAGAATAGTGTAGCCTTTTTTTTTTTTTTTTTTTTTTTTTATAATCTATAATGTATAATAATATAAAATATAAAATATAATATAAAAAATAAATATTTATATAAAAATTATTTCCTAATACAATTTAACAATTTACTTATTAATAACCAAACTATTTTTAGTATTAAAAATAGTTTGTTTTTTTTATGATTACCTAAATTTATAATAAAAAAAAAAAAATAAAAAATTAATATTTATTAAAAAAAAACAAAAAAACAAAAAAACAATATATATTAAATATTACAAAAAAGTTATTACAAATAAATATTATATATTAAATATTAAATAACTTTTTTGTAATAACTTTTTTTGTAATAACTTTTTTGTAATTACTTTAGTGTTCAACACTAATAATTATTTATAACTACTTTTTTTTTTTTTTATGATTAATTCAACACTTTATAAAAACATTACTACTCATTAATATTAAATATTTTATTGTTAATATATTTTATTTTTAATTTATTATTTTTTTATTATTTTAATTTTTTTTTTAATTTTTTTATTTTTTATTTTTTTTTTTATTTTATCTTAGCTAATTAATAAATTACAAACTTATTTATAGCTTTATTTTATTTATATTACTTTTTCTTTTTATATATATATGTTTCTTTATTTTTTTTTCTTTCTTTTTAGTTCATTGACATAAATATATTTTACATATTATTATAAAATATATAATTTTTATTACTAATTCGATTTTAAATTAAAAAAAATAAAGATAGAAAAAAAAAAAAAAAAAAAAAATAGATAATTAAAAAAATCCAATCGTTCAATATTTTATGATATAATTCTAATAGCTTAAAAATTAATTGTCTAAATTCTAAGTATATTATATATATCCATTCTATATGTTGATATAATTATATTCTATTATTATATAATTGAAAATTTTTTATGAATATTAAACATTAATATTTGAATTTTTATTTTTATTTTTCATTCTTTTCTTTTCTTTTTTTTTTTTCTTGATTTTTTTCTTGACTTTTTCTTTTGATAATTTATTCTTGTTTTTTTTCTTTTATTTTCTTTTTTGTTTTATTAATTATTTGATCTTTTTTTTTTCTTTTTTTCTTTTTTTCTTTTTATTTTATTTTATTCTATTCTATTTTATTTTTTTTTTTCAAAATTTTTTACTTAATTGTTAATACCACACCAGTCACCGTTTTCAGCTCCCCATTTACCATCTTCATCAGTAAGAATAACATCAGAAGTATTTTGACAACATGGGTAACCTAATTTAATAGAGAAACATTCTGGATTTGGGTTAGCTTTAAGACCACACCAATTACCATCTTCAGCTCCCCATTCACCATCTTCATCAACGACAACAACTTTAGTAGTCTTTTGACAACATGGGTAACCTAAACTAACAGAGAAACATTCATCATTAACTGGAGTAGTGTCCTTAAGAAGGTCTAACATAACTTCAGCATAACGTTGACCAAAGACACGATAGGATGGAGAAGTAAAGTGGAAACCATCACCACGTTGTTTTAAACCTTCAGAAGAAATAACATGAGCAGTTGGAATGACACTTGGAACAGTTTGAATAATAGCATTCATAGCACCACAAGTACCGTTTTCACTTAATTGAACAAGTTCACCAATAAGAATTGGAACTTCTTCAGCCTTTAATTCTAAATCTGTAAGAAGATTTTCATAAATAGCCTTAACACGTAATGGCCAGTCAGTTTGTTCATTGTTAGTTTCACCTTGGTGAAGAAGAATACCCTTAATAACACCTAATTCTTTAGCTTGCTTACCCATTTCAACTAAACGACCATATGGATTACCTCCATATTCATCAATAAATGGATACATCCAATCATCTGGGAAATAATTTTGGTAATTATCTTTTTCGAAAAGTTGAATATCACAACCTGGAACTGCAACAACAGCAATACCAACTTTAATTTCCTTTGGTAAAGTTTCAACTAAAGTACGACCAAAGTAATCAGCTGGACCTAAACCAGCATCACAAGTAGCAAGTGGTGGAATGGCATCATACCAAGTACCTAATTTACGAGATCCACAATCATTTACAGTGGAAACCATTTGGAAACGACTGTCAACAGTCTTATCTTGTTCTTCAATATCACCACTTCCATACATATTAGATTGTCCAAATGCTAAATAAATATGGAAATTTGGATCTGGTGCAGCAAAAGTTTTGGATACTACTGATAAAGTAGTAGCTAATAAAGAAATAATAGCAAAACTTTTCATTTTTATTTTATTTTTTTTAATTAAATTTAATTTAATTTAATTTATTTTTTTTTATTTTTTTTTTTAAATTAAGTTTTATTTTATAAAAAAAAAAAAAAGTAATTCTTTTTTTTTTAATTTAAAATAAATTTTTAAAAAAAGGAAAAAAAAAAAAAAAATTATTAAAAATAAGTTTATTTATATAAAATTTTATAAAATTTTATTACTATTAATTAATAAAACTGTTTGTTTTTTTTTTTATTTTATTATTTAATTATATATTTAATAATAATATTATTTTTTAAATAAAAATAATAAACAAATACGTTTTAATTATTAATGTATACAGAATAAATATATTTATATATTATTTATTATGGGTTTTTTTGTTATTGTTTTTTTTTTTTAATGGGTTTTTTTATTATTTAAAAAAAAAACCTTTCATTATTTGATATATTATTATATATTATAATTATTTTTTATTTTGTGTTATAAACTTTTTGTTTACTTTCCTTTCTAGTTTTATTTAATAACAAACTTTTTTTTGTAATCCAATAATATATAAATAAATAAAAAATTAAGTAAATAAGTAAATAATAAATAAATAATATATAAATAATATATAAATATGTATATATAAATAAATGAATAAATAAATACTATATAAATAAATAAAAATTGAAAAATAGTTTCTTCTATTTAATATATAAAATATATATTAAATTTTAATATTCTATATTAAATTAATTTAATTAAAGAATGTCTTAAAATATAAATTTATCATTTAAAAGATACTTTATATCCTTTATATTTTTAAAAAAATTTTTTGATAAATATTGTTCCTTAAAATCTAAAAGGAGATATTAAAATAAAATATAGAAATAAACCTTTCCTTATTAATAGCAACTATTATATATCAAATAAAAAAAAAACAAAAAAAAAGCAAAACAGAACAAATAAAGGTAACTTAAATCAGGATTAAAAGAAAAAAAATAAACAAAATTTATAAAACAAAACAAAACAAAACATTTCTAATTAATAATTTCTACATAAATTTTAATAGTTGATTTAATATTCTTTAAAAAACAAAATTTTACAAAAAAATTAAAATTAAAAAAGATTAACATAAAAAGAAATAAAAATATTAAAAATTTAATTAAATAAAAAAAATTATTTTTTTGTGTAAGTTTGTACTATGAGTAAGTATGACAAGTATGATAATAAAGTTAATCTTTTAATTAAACATAAAAATTAACCAATGATTTTAATCAAAATTAATATACAAGATAATTTATTATATATTATTAGTTAAGTAATAATATATGTTGTATATTTCGTTAGATGGAAAGATAAAATTTTAACTCTCCTTACTTAAAATGTAAAAAATGTATATTATTTATGCAGTTAAAAAAGTATATATTATTTATGCAGTTAAATAAAATGATTTTATATAATTATATAATAATTGTTTTAATAATTGTTTTAATAATTGTTTTAATAATAAATAATTATTTTTAATATATATTATATATTATTTATTGATTAATTATTATTTATTTATTTATTTATTAATTATTATTTATTTATTTATTAATTATTATATATTGATTTATAATTATATATTTATTTATTTATTAATTTATTAATTTATTTAATTTATAATAAACAAAACAAAAAATATAGACGCTTATATATATATATATTTATATATACATTTTTAGGTATTACATAGTTTTTTTAATAACAATTTATGTAACAATTTAAATATATTTTATTTAAATTGCTATATAAAGACTTTTAATTACTAATACTTTAAACTTTAATAATAAGATTTATTGATTATTATAAATACCAAGGTTCTTGAAACTTTTATTAGCAAGCAATTTATTTATGTCAAGTCAAGTATTATTTATAAAAAATATTAATAAATAAAATAGAATGTCACCCATATTTAATATAACACAAATTTGAGGATTGTTATTTAAATGGTTTTTAAAATTATTTTTTTTTAATATAGTTATATTTTATATTAATATATAATATTGTATAATTAATAATTAGTATATTTTATATATTATTTATATATTATATTATATATAAGTAAAATAAATAATAAAAAATTATTTTTATATATATAGAATTCTATTAATTATGTCTTATAATTATTATTATTATTATTATTATTTATATATACTATATGACTTATATATACTATATGATTATTATATATATTTTTTTAACCACTATTATTGTTATTATTAATTATTTATAAAATATATCCATTTTTAATTGTATCCTCTATATTATAATTATTATGAGAAACATGTAATTAGGGTAACTAGGTCATATTTTACAATTTTTTGTAATAATAATATAGAGTTAAATAGCATTTTTAGAGTACTTTTCATTGTTGGCTAGATTATCTAATCCGTAAAATTTGTACTTTTCATCAACAAATAATAATAATTTTTTTTGATCATTTTGGAACTTTTTATAATAAATTTTAATAACTTAATTATATGAATAATATTCTAAGAACACTATACATCTTCTTATTTTTGTGGTACAGATTAGCTAGAAGATTTCAGGTGTCTCAATAAAACTATATGGAAATTATTTAATTTCAAAAAATATGTTTTCTCATTAATATTCATTTTATTGGCGATTTGACATTGATATATTGATACACACCGAGGGTAACTTTCTTTCACATTATTGATGATTAAGTTCATATTAATATCCCAAAAAAAAGTAATTACACGTTACATACATTAAAAATTAAATTATTATTTTAAAAATATTTAAAAAAAAAAAAAAAAAACAGATAAATAATAATAAAAATATTAAAATCAAGTGTAACAAATTATTTTTTTTTTATAAAACTATTATATATTACTTAGCAATAATTTAATAATAATAATTTTAAATATTTATTTATTTTAAAAAATTATTGGATAATATTTATCTATATATATAAAATTATTACTAATTGAAATTATTATAAATTTGAGTTTTTTTAATAATAAAAAAATGGCATCATTCTCTATATTTTCAATATTTATACTTTTTTTTTTATAGAGAAAACAATAATTATTATTAATATTAAAAAAAATTTTTTTGTTTATTAACATTATTAAATATTTATATTTATTCTTAAAATTAATTTTATTATATAAATATTAAAATGGAAAATTCATGTAATTAAAACTAAAAACAACAACAAAAAAAATATTAGTGGTAAATTCATATAAATATAATTAAAAGTTATAGATAATAAATTTAACTACAAAAAAAAAAAAAAAAAATAATAATATAATAAATGATATAATACGTATTAAATATTAATACATATATATCTTAATATGTATGATTTATTCATTTATTTTTTTTACTTTATAAAATAATAGAAAATATATGTATATAAAGTAGAAGAAAACCAAAGTTGTATATATGAATAAATATTATAAAACATTAGACCTTTTTTTCAGTATATATTTTAAATATTTAAAATTATATTAGTTTTATCTTTATAATTTTTTGAAATGCGTTTAAAATAAATTTTTATTATATTTTTAATTATTTTTTTTTTTTAAAAAAAAAAAAAAAAAGTTCTTTATTTATTTAAAAGACATTTTAATAAACAATCTTTATATATAATTATCCACATTCTTTTATTAAACAAAGTAATAATAATAATAAAAAAAAAATCTTATTCATTTTTTATTTATATAATCATCTATTTTTTTATTTAGATTTAAGTATTTTTTATTTTTTTATTTAAAAAAAAAAAACATTTAAATATTACATATGCTATTTATGTTAATTATAAAGGTTTTTTTTTTTTTTTCGTTTTTTGCTTTTTATAATATATAAACATATAATGGTTTTGAAATTTTATTAATGTATTCTATTCTAATTTCTATATTTTCTTTATTATCTAAAATAAAAAAAAAATAAAAAATAAAGAAAGAAATAAAAATATAAATACATATAATATAATTCCTTAATATCTATTTTTTTTAATAACTTTTTTTTTTTTTTTTTCATTTCTTAATTATCTACTAATTTATTTACTTTTTTATATTTTTATTTTATTATTATTGTTATTATTATTTGTTTTCTATTATATCTTTTTTTTTTCTTTTCTTTTATTAACAATATAAATATATTATTATCTATATAAAAGCATTAGTATTTTTTTTTTTTTTTTTTTTTTCGAACGTCTAATTATTTATAAGGTAATATTTATTATTAATAATTAAAAATTGTTGGTAATAATAAATACTATAAAAAAAAAAAAATAAAAAATAAAAATAAAAATAAAAAAAAAAAACTTTTAATAAATGAATTATTTTTTTTTTCTTTTTTATATAAAAAAAAGAATACTATTTATTATATGCCTTTATTATTATTGTTAATTGTTATTAGAAAATAAAAACTTTTAATTTCTAATGAATTTCATAAAAGAAAAAAATCTATTTATTTATAAAAAAGTATTAATTAAAATAAAGAAAAACATTACAAAGAAAATGTATATATATTATGATTATTAATTTTTTTTTAAAAAAAAAAATTAAAAAAAAAATATATATATATTTTTTTCTTATTATTATTAAAGTTAAAAAACTTTTAAAGCTAAATTATTCTAATAAGTAGTAATTAAATAAATCTATATATACAATCATATTATATGATCATCTATTTATTTACTATTATTAATAATATAATATAATTTTATTGAAAAATTATATTTTATATTTTTTTATTTTATTATACTATTCTTATTATAATTATAACCCTTGTTTCTTATTTTTGATTATTATTTTTATTTTATTTTATTTTTTTTTTTTTTATTATTTTTTTATTTTTTTTTTATTATTGTTTTTAATATCTTATAATTTCTTTCGCTTTTTATTTTATACCTTTTTTTTTTATATATTTTTCCTACTTTCTTTTCTTTATCATTATTCTTTGTGTTCTTGTCTTTCTTATTCTAATTTTCTTCCTTTCTTAATTATATGTATATAATACTCCCTTTTTATATCACTTTAGTTCAATATCAATTTATTTATTTATTTTTATATTATACCCTTACTTCTAAAACATATATTATATTATATTATTATATTATATACTTATTTAATTACTTTTTTTTTTAATTTATTTATATTATTAGAAAAAAATTATGATTATTGATTAAAATTATTTTGTTTAAAAAAAAATTAAGATATATATAAATAAGAATTGATTATACTATAATATATTCTTATCTATAATATATTCTTATTTAAATGATTAATATTTAATTATGTATGATTTTTTTTTTAAAAAAAAGGATGTTGAATGCGATTATCCTGTTACTTATATATATAATTAACAAAGTAAATTGTCTTCGAATCTTCTCCATATTTTAAAGAGAGACTGTTTTTTTTTTTTTTTTTTTTTTTAAATTTTAAAAATATATATGATAATTAGAAATATAATTAATAAATATTATTAAAAAATATTTTAACATAATTTAAATAAAAAAAAATATTAATATATATTAACAAAAAAATTTTTACCATAAATCCAGAAAGTGAACCTGAAATTGCTTGCCAACCACCACTCTTATACTATAATGTAAAATAAAAAAAATAATAAAATAATAATAAAATAAAATAAAATAAAATAAATAAAAAGAAATTAATAAAATTAAAAATTTTAAAATTTATATTACATTCATATAAAATTATTTAAAATAAATAAATAAATAAATATATATATATTTATATATAAAGACTATTATTATATTTATTTACTTTATAACTGTAAGATTTAAATACTTACAAATGTTGGCCAACAATCACCAATACAGAAGACAAGATCAAATAATAATTTAATAAAGTCATAATAATGACGTTCTTTTTCACGAACAAATCTTATAACTTCTTCTTTAGTATTGGCATTTTCAAGTGCTCTATTAGTAGCTGCAATTCTTTGATAAACAGAATTAAGATCAAGCCATATACCTGTCATCCAAAGTCTAGCAGAATATGGTGAATATTTTTTAGCTAAGCTTCTATCTAAAACACCAATTTTAGAAAGACAAACAATATCATCTACAATATCATTGGCTAAACAAACAAAACCATCAATAATATCTAAAGTTGTCATAATTTTTTGATGACGTGTATATTGATTACCATAAGCTAATGGAATATTATATATTTTATTAATTGGATCAGTAGCATGGAAAAGTCTTAATAATTTTCTGGTTATAGAAAATTGAGCAATTAAACAATTTATATTTTCAGTATATTTAAAACCTCTTTCTTTATTGTTTTCAACATCTGATGCCCATAAAAATGCTTTTGAGAAATATTGGAAAACTTTAAGAACTTTATCTCTACCATCAGAAATTAACATAACTTGACGTAAAGTTAAAAGTTGTCTTGTAATGTGTCTAAGTAAAGGTGAACGAAGGGCTACATATTCTATTAAAGTAACTGGTGGTCTAATAAGTAAATTCTTGGCATTGTCTGAAATTTGTTTTTCGGCAACAGTAGTAGTCATTTTTTTTAATTTATTATAATATTTTATTTATATTTTGAATTTTTTTCAATTAAATTAATTTAATTATATTATTATAAAATTATATTTTAATTTAATTTTAATTGAAATGAATTGACGATTTGTACAACGAAAAGTTATATCTATTGTGATATAATATATATATAAAATAAAAAAAAAAAGTATTAGATTGTTTTATTACAATTATATAAATTTATTAAAAAGTTTAATATTTTTCCATATAAAGAATTATTTTTATTATTTATTACTAAAATTAAATTTTAAATACTATTTTTTTTTTTTTTTGAAGAAAAAAAAAGTTATTTAAACTATTTGATAATATTATAACAAATGCTTAAAAACAAAGTATATATAAATATAAATAAATATTTATGTTATCTGTTTTATTATTCATTTATTTATCATTATCATTGTTATAATTATCTTTTGAAATGAGATTTTATAATGTAAAAATTTGAATTAGTGAAAATTTTTGAAAGAAAAAAATAACAAAAATAATATATAAAAAAATATAAAACAAATGATTTACATAATAGCATATATTATTATTATTACTTTTAGTAATAAAAATAAAAAAATAATTATAATATTTTTTTTTTTGGATTTCTTAAATTTGATTTCTGAATTTTATAATTTAATAATTTAAATATATTACAGTTTTTCCTTTTTTATTTATATTATTGTTTATTCATCAATAGATAACATGAATTTTGAAAGATAATATTCTTTATGTTTTAAATATATATTTATTGTCTATTTATTATTTAACTTACTTTACAAAAAAGAAAGGATTATTATTGATTATAAAATTATCAAAAAATAATTCTACTTGTTATTATATAACTAATATATGTTAATGTTTAATATGAAATTAAATTATAAAACAAAATTTTAAAAAAAAAAAAAAAAAAAAATATAAAAATAAAAAAATATTTATTAATTTTTATATTAAAAAAAAATATTATATTATATATATACTATATATAATAAAAAAAAAGAAATAAAAGATTATAAAATTGATGAATATAATTTAATAAATGGATAATATATAAAAAATTTAAATGTGGTATATATAAAATATATATATTATTACTATCTAGATTTAATATAATAATGAATCTTTAAAAAATAGATCGTCAAATCAAATAAGAAAAAAAATGAAATTTATTAAAGAAAAAAAAGTTTATTTATTTTTATTATAATTTAATACCCTTTTTTAAACAATTAAAAAAAGGTTACAGTAAGAATTATTAACAATATTGATTTATATAAATAATACATCTAAATACAAATAAAAACAAATAATAACTATAAATATCTATAAATATTTCTATTCATAAATGATTTAAAGATTATAAATATATACTTAAAAAAAAAAAGAGAGAGATTTTTCTTAATAAATATTTTAAATATTATAAATTTTTAATAATTTATATTATTTAAATATTTATTTTAACATTTTAATTAGTTATATATTATAATATATTAAATATATTGAATTACTATACATTATAGTATTCTATCAACCAATCATATCTAATATTATGTAATTTTTTGTAGATTTCATTAAATGTTTGATTTTTTTAAGTTAGGTAAAAAATCATATTTGGTGTATTCTATAACTTAACTATTATAGTATAAGACTAATAATGAAAAAGAAATATTATATAATATAACAAAATATTGGTTAAATATATATACATATATATATACTTAACTAATAAAACATTAATTATAATAAAACTTTAGACTATTTTAAACATAATAATTAAAAATGAAAATATATAAACAGGACGCTAAATATTAAAATTGAGTAAATAAATAAATATAAATAAATAAAATAAAATAAATAAGTAAATAAGTAAATAAGTAAATAAGTAAATAAATAAATAAATAAATTAAATTAAATTAATAAATAAAATAATTAAATAAATAAATAATGAATATATTATTCATTCATTTATTTATTTATTTATTTATTTATTTATTTATTAATTTATTTATAAGAGTTTATTTTTTTTGTTTGTATGTTTAATATTATAATAATGATTATTATATGAAAAAAAAGAATAGAACCAAATTATTAATTAATAAATAATAATAACATTAAATAAAATATTATAATATTTATCAATGATTATTCTAGTAAATAAAAAAAATATAATAATATAATAATATAAAAATAATTTTAAACATTACAAATAATAAATATATTATTGTTATTAAATTCTTTTTTATTACTATTTTATATTTTATTATTAATATTATTATTATTTTTATTGTTATTAATGATATAAAAATTCATTATTTTGTTATTATTAATTATTATTAATAATAATAAAATAATTTTTAATTATTATTTTCTTGTTATTTCTTTTTTTTTTTAATATTAGTATAATAATTATGTATTTTAATATTATTACTTTTTTTTTTCATGGTTATATGTAGTCTATTTTTTTTATTCTTTATATTATTATTATTATTATTATTATTATTATTATTATTTAAATACAAATTATTTCCTTTATTTTAAAAATATATATTTTTAATAATTTTTGTATAAATATATTTACTGAATATAATAATATATTGAATTAATATTTTACAAAAGCTTTTTTTTATTACTATTATTTACAGTTAATTTTGATTAATCATAACCATTTTAAAAATAATAATATTTTAATATAATGTGATATGATATGTATACTTTTAATAATAATAATAATAATAATAATAATAAAAGACTTTCTTTTTTAATTGTTGTCTCAATAATAAGTAATAAAAAACTAATAATATTTTATATATTATTATTTTACAATTTAGATAGTTGTATAGTATAGATAGGATAGTATACGTTATTTTAAATAATAATATTTATTCTTTTTTTTTTTTCTTTTGAGTTGATATTTAAAATAAAATTAATATGTTGATATTTAAACAACTTCTTCAGAGAAATTTGGTGCCCATCCAAAAATCTATATATAAAATTATTAATATATACAGACAAACATACATATATTATAAGTAAATACATACATACAAAAATAAATTAATTTATCATAAATAATATTAATTAAATTGTATATACCTCTTTTTCTTCTTCATAGTGATTTTTACTAATGAAGTGTAATAAAATAAATAGAATACCAACAAATATAATAGTTGATGAAAAAATAATTAATATAAGATGAGTTGTAAGAATAATACAACCAAAGAATACTAAAATAGCACCACGACCAATATAAGTAAATAAAAATGGGCAATATTTTTTAATAATATTCTGTATTTTATTTTCATTTGAAATTTGGGTAAGGCATAATACAAAACTTATAAAGATAGTAACAATACCTTTGTAAATAATATTTAAATAGTATTCAATTTAAAAAATATCAAAAGAGAATATATATTATATATATTATTATAAAAGAAAATTTAAAATATTCATATAGATAAAAAAAAAATCATTAGAATGTAAATAAAAATTATAATATAAAATGTATAGTTTTTAAATATTCTTATATATACAATACCTATAATAAAACCATTAAAAGAAAATGGATTTATTAAAATATATATAATGCCTAAATGTATAGAAATATATTAATAATTAATTATTAAATTACAATTGTATTATTTATTATTTTATTTATTATTTTTATAATTTTAGTTATTTAATTATATTTAATCTTATTAAAATTTTATTTTTTATTTTATTAATTATATATAAAATTTAAATACATAATCTAAAATTCGTTTTAGATTGATTAATAAAACAATAAAAAATAAATTAATTATTAATACCTTCAATTGCCATTAATACGGCAGAGACAAGTGAAAAATAATATAAAATTTTAATATTCTTATCCATATCTTTTTTAATTGTAAACATCATTATTTATTTGTTGTTTTTTTTTTAAAAAAAATTTTGTATTATATTGAGTTGTTAAGTTTTTTTTAAATAATTCTTATTTTAAAATTCTTATATAATTTTTTATTTTTATATAGAATTATTTTTTAATCTTCAATTAATTTTACTTTTATAATTATTTTTTTTCTTTATTCTTTTATATTTATTTCTTTTAAAGAAATGAAATATTAATTTATTGGAAAAAAAAAAAAAAAAAAAAAAAAGAAAGAGATTACGTCTATTAAAAAGGTTGTTTAGAAATTAACATCTTTTAGAGAATAAAATAAAAAAAAAATAAAAAATATATATATATTAACAAAAAAATTTAATTTAAATATAAATTAAAATTTAGAACTTAAAAAAGTATATACTTATATATAAATATAATTATATAATATTTAAAATTTCAATTTTTTATTTGTTTTATAATAAATCAAAAAGTAATTGAAAATTAATATTAGTTACACAAAAATATTAAAATTTTTAATAATATTAAATAATAAAATTAATATATAATAATATCAAAATATTACATTGTATATTTACGAATTATTATTTTTTTATATATTCCGCAACAGTTTAAAATTAAATTATATTAAATTAACTATTAATTTTCATGTATTTGTTTATTATATATTAATACCATGATAGTATTTTTAATATTAACATTGTATTGTAAAAAAATACTTAAAAATAAACATGAAAAATGAAGATAATATGATAAAACTACTTAACATTTGTTCATGTTATAAAAAGTTAAAAATTATTATTTTTTTTTATTTTTATTATTATTATTATTATTATTATTATTATTATTATTATTATTATTATTATTATTATTATTTTTTTTTTTTTTTTTTTTTTTTTATGGCACACAATTTGTACATCACTTTTATTGAATTTAAATATTAAAATACATGAATCATAAAAAAACACATAATGAAAAAAATGATACTAAAAAAATAAAAAACCAGTAATATATTATAGATAATAATAAATAATACTGGAGGGAAAAAAAAATAGTATAATAATATTTAAAAACAATAAATCCATACAAGCCCTTAATTCTAAATATAGAATTAAAGTAAAATTGATCTAACCTATTCCACTAGGGTCGGAAATAGGATCGGCATTTCCCCTACTAGGCTGTCCTACTGTGTTATCAGCATTGACGTTCCTGGAGAGGTTGGTTTTAAATTTATTGAACAATATATGTTGTCTTTTACAGACAATAGGCATGATATCATTCAATAGAGCCGCAGATCGCAACAAGAATGGGGATTTTGAATAAGTACCAGATTCAGTCTGACACTTAAACAAACATTCCCATTCCATTTTGTATGGACTATTGTTAATTCTATCACTAAAACCATAATCCCTTCCACCAATTAAAAAAATATAAATACTATACCTATTAACTATTTTTTTATTACCTAATATATCTATATTACTAATACTATTAATCCTCATATTATTACTATTTTTATAACCCTTAACAATACTATTAATTCTATTATCTACACTAGGGTTATTACTGGTCCTAACTAAACTATTAAAAAGACTATCTAAAAAATAAAAAAACTTTCTATCTAGATCAGAGAAGTGATCAATACGAAGATTTTTAAATAAGAAACAATTCATAAACCAATGATCAATTCTCTGATAACTGTCACAATGGAAACAACATGAACAACAATTAGGACAAGAATTATTAATCATTTTTGCAGCTTTAGCAACTCTAGCATCGATTTTATATCCACATCTTGCCCTAAGTATCCACCTAAAACCTTTGCTATATTATTATTATTAATTATTATTATTATTATTATTATTAATTATTATTATTATTATAGTTATTATTATTATTATTAATTATTATTATTATTAATTATTGTTATTATTATTAATTATTAATTATTATTATTATTATTATTATTATTATTATTATTATTATTATTATTATTATAGTTATTATTATTAATTTTGATACATATATTATCACATTAATGTATCGGAATAATATTTCATGCCTTACCATTTTGATGTTGACACCTTTAGTATTATATTGCCATAAAGATAATATATTCTTTATATATTAAATTAAATAATATTAAATAAATGAAAAAAAGAAAAGAAGTTAAAAAAAAAACTTTTAACTTCTTCTCATTCAAGGAATGTAAAATAACATTTTGAAAAGTGATAAAGCATAATGGAATTTTAATTCCAATAGTAAAGAATGGACAAAAGATAAAATTATTACATTAAAAATAAAACACATAAATATTAAATAAATCCATTTTAAAAATTTTACAAGATTATTATAATAATTATATAAGAAAGAAAGAAAAAAAAAAGACATATAAATTTATATATAAATATTTTATTATTTTTAATATTTTTTATTATTTTTTATTAAGTGCTAATTATTCTTTTTTTTTTTTTTTTATAACTATTATTATAATTACAATTATTATTTAAAAAAAAATATGAACTATTAATACATTTTAATCATGAATATATCAATATATATTCATGGAATTTTTTTTTTTCATGTAAATATTGTTTATACATATTTTTACATTATTTATGTACAGTTTTTTTTTTTTTTTTTTATACATCTTATATATATTTATATTATATTATTATTTCATTTTTATTGTAATATATATACTTGTACAATTTTTATTGATTATATTGTTTTATTATATATATATATATATATTTTTTTTTCTACATTTTTGGTGGATTAACTTCTTTAATTTCTCCCATAGTATCATTGAAAAGAACAAGAATAGAGAATTTTTTAACATTTAAAATATTACTATTAGAACTTACAGTAACATAATCAAATCTACCTAATAAATCAGTATAACCATCTTTCCAAAAACTAACTTTATCTGATTTATCTTTAGAATATACTTTAACATAAACACCTGGTGCAATAACAAATGGTTTATTATTATTATTTGTATCAGGATTGGGCTTGAATACACGAAGAATACCAAGATTTTCATTCATTTGAATAGATAATTTGGATGGTTGATAAATACATTTTTGTTTAATGAAATAATCATCTCCTCCTTGAACTTCAACAATAGTATGTTGATGAATATAATTTTTATTTAATGGAATTTCAATAGATTCTTTACCTTCTGGTAATTCAATTAATTCTGAATCTTTAGGCATAGTGAAAGTCACATTAGATTTCTTTTCATTCTTTTGATTGTTTTTATTTTCAGAAATAATAAAAGGTTGTACTGAAAATTGCATTTCAATATCTACTGGATAATAACAAATCTTACATTGTGTTAAGTTTCTATATTTGATATTAAGAGTATCATGAACAATAGACATTGTAAGAGTTGGTGTATTATCAATAATATTATTCATCTTTAATGTTCTATTTTCTTTATCTTCAATATCTTCTGTACTAACAGCTTTACCTTTATCATCTAAATATTTAATGGATTGAATAATTTCTGAAAACATATTATTCCAATTTTTAATGGGATAATTATCATATTTCATTGATCTTTCACGAGCAATCTTTAATTTCTTATCTTGATGTTTATCAATATAATTTTCATCATAGAAATCTAAATAAGAAGCAATATAATCTCTTTGAATTAATCCATTAATAGAATTACTATTTGGAATATTATTATTCATAAACTTTTCTTCAAAAATCTTAAAAATAATAATAGCATCGGCAATACGATCTTGTAAAAGAAGACAGCAAATGAATTGAAGATAATCTCTTGAAGTATAATTATTAATTGGTTTATGGAATAAATAAATTAATAAATCATCATAATAATCTGAAAATTCTTTATTTGAAATCATTTTACTTCCATTTTCTTCAGATAATTTATGAACTAAATTTTAATTATTATAATAATATATATATATATAATAAGTTATTTATAAAAATTATTAATAAATATATAAGTAAATAAATAAGTAAATAAAAAAATAATATTAAATAAAATGATAATAATGATTTATTATTTTTTATTCCTATTCTTATTCCTATTCCTATTCTTAATCTTATTCTTATTATTATTATTTTTTTTTTTTATTTTTATTTTTAAATACTTTACCTCTTTTATTTATTAATGGATAATAATCTAATAAAGTAAATTCCTTAGATTCAATTTTATCAATAATAATTTTTTGACAAGTTAAATAAATAAATTCATAATTATTTAAATATTTTGGAGTATTTAATAAATATTCAATAGAAATATCAATATTATCATGATATAAACCATAAGACCATAAAGTACTATCATATTCACAATTCATTTTATAAAATTCAATAACATTTTCAAAGAAGGATTTATCTTTTAATCTCCAATAAACTTGATTTAATTGTTTAATACTTGATGGATCATTCTTTAACCATCTTAATACATCTTCATTCTTACCAAAACTAGAAATATCAACCCATGAATTATAAACAATATCTTCATTATTCTTAATAGAAACATTAATAATAGTTTCTGGTGACGTAGCAATTACATATTTTTCTTTATAAGAAACATAAACTGGAATATGAGTATATTGGCCAACACTTGGGAAATAGAAATAATATTGAATATTCGTTGATGAATATTTATTTAACTTAACACGTTCAATTGATGTTTTTTTACTTGAATTAACACATATAGCACCATTTGGAATTTGATATAAAACATCTAAGAATTTAGTACTAACAGAAACATCTATTTTTTTTATTATTATTATTATTGTTGTTGTTGATGTTATTGTTGTTATTGTTGTTATTGTTATTGTTATATTATAATAAAAAATAAAAATTTAAAATAATATATATTTTAATTAATTATATATAAAATATATATATATATATAAAATAAAATATATTATTATATATATTTAATTAAATATATAAACAAACTTACTTGTAATAATAATTTCACAACCATAAACCTTTCCTGGTTCGAAATCATTTGGATTCGCCTTATTTTTATTTTCATCATCATCATCATTCTTCATTAATTTTTCTTTTTCTGGATCAAAGTAACTTCTTAAACAAATTATAGTATCATTCTTTTGGAATTCAGTTTCCTATAAAAATTGAATATTTTAAACAATAAATTATAATTATTATTAATATATTAATATATTTTTCTTTATATTTCTATTATATTTCTATTGTATATATTTTTATTATATTTCTATTTTCATTTCTATTATATTTATATTTTTTATTTTTTTATTTATTTTTTATTTTTTTTTTTTTTTTTATTTTTTTTTCAAATTTAAATTAAAAATTATATATATAATATATAATTATTAATAAACTTACCATTAATTGTTTATATAAAATAACAATATTAGATTTAGTATTAATTTTATAGGTTTGAGAATTTAATGTAATTTCTTGATTTTCTTTACTTGATAAAGGTAAATCCATTAAAGCACATGCAAAAATTAATTCTGTAAATGATTTTTTAAGAATATATATGAAATTTTTTGATAAAACTTGTCCTTCTTTATTAGTATTTGAATTTTCAAAAACATCTTTCCAGAATGGATTCATTTCAATATTAACTTTATCACTTATTGAAGATTTCCAATTACCAGTTTCACACCAAATAGTAGTTTTTTCAATTTCTTCATAAAACATAGCACCTTCATTTTGTACTTTCTTTTTAATACTATCTAGTTTTTTTATACTGTTTGATTGCATTTTAACACCCATTAATTTTGGTTCTAACATCATATTTCGTGATAGTGACATTGGTGCTGCTCCTAGAGCCATTGCTGTTGCTCCTGGAGCCATCATTGGTGGTGGTGGTGCTGCTGCTGCTTCCATTACCATTGGTTGTCTTCTCATCATCTTTAAAGGTCCATTACGAGATAAACCAGCACCTGGTGCTGATCTAAAAAAGCTTCTTCTTCCACCACCTGGAGCGACTTCATCTAATTCAAAACCTACATCTTCATCATAATCTTCTTCTTCTTCTTCTACTTCTTCTTCTTCTACTGCTACTTCTTCTTCAATAGCATTATTATCTTCATCTTCACTTCCATCTTCTTCATAATCTTCATTATTTAATTCTTTACCATATTCTATAATAGTATCAAATATTTTTTTAATTTCATTAGTTTTTGATTTTATATTCTTTTCCATTCTTTCAATTTTATGGGTTAAATTATTTTTTAATTTTTCTGCAATAGCTTCTTGATCTTTGAAAGAATGATATAAAAGTATAAGTTCAAAATCATTTAAAGAACTAAATTTTTTAGAATCTTCAATATATCCAATTAAATCTTCATTTAAAAGCCATTTATCTATAAAGCATTTAACTAATTTACTTTTTATAAATGGCATAATAACTTGATTAAAGAATTCTCTATCTTTGAAATATATAAAGATATTAAATTCATTACAAATATGAGTAGAATATTTTTGACTTTTTTCTTTGAAATTAAATGATTTCCATTTAGAAAGTATTGGTAAAAATTCATTAATATCACTAGATAAAGAAGGATTAATAATAGATGCAAGAGATAATACTTTAGCAATAGATTCAATAGTTGTTATTCTAGTTCCAGATGAAGCAAGAATTTCTAATGATTCACCAGTAGCAACAGTTGCTATTTCTCTTTTTTCTGTATAATATTTATCCTTATTAAGTTTTGAATTCATAGATACATCCGTAACATTTTGAGTCATTGAAGTTAATGGTCTAGAATCTATAGTTTTCGAAATAGATCCAGAAGAACTAATGGCAATTATTTCCATATAAGAATAATCTTCATTGATTGAACTTAATGGAATACTAATAATACCATTTTCATTTGGTATTAAATTACAAATAAATTTTCCTGGATGACTTAAGAAATCTATTATTATTATTATTATTATTATTATTATTATTATTATTATTATTATTATTATTATTATTATTAAAATATATTATAAAAAAAAATTAAAATAAAAATAAAAAATAAAAATATTAAATATAAAATAAAATAAAAATTATAAAAATTATTATTAATTATATAATTATAATTAAATAATAAATATATATATATTAATATATATTAATAAAAAAAAAAAAAAAGTCTATAAAAATTATAATTTATAATTAAATAATTATAAAATAATATAATATTTACTGTAATTAAATGAATAAATTCCATCATCTCCTGATGTTCCATAATTATAATTAGCCATTCCACCAACAGCACATTTAGCCATAGCATTCTTATACAATCTTGCATGGTCACTAGTACCATAACTATTTGATACAAGACCACCATCAAAGGCATCTTGTTTTTCTTCAGTAGCTTTTTTAGTTTCTAATGGTACTAAAATTGTCGTTGGTTTTCTTAACATATTACCAATTAAATTTTTATTTAATTTTCTAGTTTGAATATACATTTTTTCTTTTGATATTTCAATATCTTCATTATAAAGATATTCCGTATCAGCAAAGAATTTTTCCGAAATTGGAAAAGATGTATCAAAAAAGAAATCATTATAATAAGAAGAATTTGGATAAAAGTTTGAAAGTATAATATGAGCTCTTAAAGTAGAAGGATCATTACAACATAATTGAATATTAAGATTATTATCATCTACTGTAGTATTAACTTGTAAAGGAATAGATTCTTCTTTATTATTTAATTTATAATATAAATTATCATCTGGTCCAACAATTAATTTTGTAATATGTTGAGATTTTTCTTTTGAACCAACAACAATACGTATAGTTGTGTTTTGATATGGAAAATCAAGTTGCATTTCATAACAGCCAACTTTAAGGTTCTTAATATTAATTATATTATTATTTGTATCAAAATTGATGGTATCTGATAAATCATTGACAACAGAAATTCTATCACTATACAAATGAAAAAAAAAAAATAAATAAATAAATAAATAATTAATTAATTAATTAAAAATTGAAATTTTTAAAATAAAAAAAAAAATAAATAAATAAATAAATAAATAAATAATTTATTAAAAATTGAAATTTTTAAAATAAATTAAAATAAATAATATAAAAAAAAAAATAAAATAAAAATAAATAAACATGAAAAATAAAAATAAAATATAATATATAATATATATTAATAATAAATATAGATAATATTTACATTAAAGAAATACTATATAAACCCCATAAGTTTGGATATTTTTGAAGTTCAGTTACATCATATGGATAAGCTATATTAATTTCTTCACCTTCTTCAATAGTGATAAGATGTGGAAGATCAAATTGTTTTGAAATCAAATTCCAACTCTTTTCATATTTATTAATATTACATCTCAACAATTTGATAAATGGAAGTTTGCTATATTTATATAATATAATAATAATAAAAAATATTAAAATATTAATAAACAAAATATATATATATATATATTAATATTTATCATAATAATAAGAAAATATATCCCCATTATATATAATTTTTAATAATAAACTAAATTAATTATATATATATAAAACAATTATAATAATTTTAAATTATAATGATTTATTAAATTATAACTTACCCTAATTCAATAATACCATTTTCATCAGTTTGAAGAGTAGCTTCAATTGGTGAATATAAGAATAAATTATCCATTTTTAATTCAACTACATAATTTGAAATTCTTTCACCATTTTTACCATGGGCAATTAAATAATATCCATCATTATTCTTCTTTAATTGAATATCAAGAATTTCACTAGTTCCATCAACACTAATAATAATAATAATAATTAATATTAAGGATTAATATCAATATTTATTAATAATTGATATAAAAATTTATATATTTATTATAGTTTATAATAATAAAAAATTATTTTAAATAAGATAAGATATAAATATGATCTATATATTATATTAAATATATTTATTAATTTAATTATTTTACCTATTAAACTTAAAAATTTTCTTTTGGTCTATATCATATTTCTTATTACCAGATTGTGAAGAAATTTTAATAGAACCCTTTAATGAAGCTTCAATTGAAACAGCTAGTAAAGTTAAAATAAATAAATAAAAAATATGAATGAATGAATAAATATAGGAATAAATAAATATAGATTAATATTAATATTAATACTAATAAGTATTTTAAAATAAATGAAATAAAATAATAATTAAATATATATAAAAACTAATAAACATTTTAAAATAAATAAAATTAAATAATAATTTAAAATATAGAAATACTAAGAAGGAAAAAAAATTTTTTTTCTTTTTCTTTTTCAAATATAAAATATCTTTTATAAAAAATAAAAAAATTTATCTATATAAATTATAATTAAAATTTACCATTTTCAGGTACAGTAAATTCAAAAGTAGCTTCATTATTATTCTTAAATTTAACATCAGTAAATGATTTATCAATACTAATATCATCAATACTTTCAATCTTAATATTTAATTCTGCATTTTCTATTAATTCACATGGAACTGGAATTTCATTTAAAAGTTTTGGTGAAACTCTAACAATTAAAGTAGCTTTATTTCCTATTGTTATTGATTCATTATTTAAAATGAAACTAGCTTGGCATGAATATTCTTCTGCTTGATGGTAGAAATCATACTTTTTAGCGAATTTTCCATCAGAAAGAATAATATAATCTGAATTTCTTTTACTACCATATGGAATAATAAATTCACCATCTTCATTAGCTTTAAATGCATTATTACCATACCAAACAGTATAATTATCACCTGTAACAAAATCATTATTTTCGTCAATAATATGAATAACTTGACCATATATTTCTTTCTTTTCAATAAATCTTAAATCACCCTATTAGTTATATTATTATAAAATATATATATATATTAATATATATAATATCTTAATATCAATAAATTAAATTAAATTAAAATAATATAATATAATATAATATAATATAATATAATATATATTAAAACTTACATTTCTAACAATTGCTCTACAAGCTAAGCTTTTCCCAATAAATTCAATAATATATACACAACGTTGTTCATAATTGAATTTAAATTCTTCAACCCATCTTTTTATTATTATTATTATTATTATTATTATTATTATTATTATTATTATTAAAAATAAATAAATAAAAAATAAATAAATAAATAAATAAATAAATAAAGATTAAAAAAAAAAAAAAAAAAGATATATTAGTATTATTATAATTTTATAAAATAATTATTTTTGTTTTAATTTGAAATATCTTTTTTTCTTTATATATATATATATATTACCTTTCTAATGGATTTTTATTGTAAGAATAAGTAGTTTCTTTAATTGGTAATAAACCAGAAAGATCAAAATTCAAATAAAATGAATCTTCAAATTCATTATTTTCTTTACAAACAGCTAAAGTATTAATTTCATATTCTTTAACATATAAATTGTTAATATTCTTTAATAATAATCTAAAGACAGTTTCTTCACTTTTTTTATTATGTTTAATAGGATTAGTAAATTTCTCGAAGCTTAATTCTACTTTATCAAGAAAAGTATTATCAACAAATGACTCAAAGTTCTTTTTTAAAATTTGCAATTCATTTGGATATTTAGTTAATCTTGCCTCGATAAATACTATTTATTATTATTATTATTATTATTATTATTATTATTATTATTATTATTATTATTATTATTAGAGAACATATATTATTTTATTATTCATTAAAATATAGATTATATTGGAACATTATAATTAATTAATTAATTAATTAATTATTCATTTATTTCTTATTTATTTATTCTATTCTATTTTATTTTATATTATTTTATATTATTGTATTATATTTCTTACATTTTTTAAGATCAAATTCATTTATATAAGTAGTATATTTTTTCCAATAATTTATATCAAGATTTTCATCTTTTTGGAAGAAATAAGTCAAATAAATTTTAATTATTGAATCATCATCTTCTATTTCTTGCATATAATTTGAGTCCTAATTAGAAAAGAAAAAAATTTTAATATATATATTAAAAATATTATTATTATTATTATTATTATTATTATTATTATTATTATTATTATTATTATTATTATTATTATTATTATGTTGGTTTGCTTACAATGGAGAGTGATTCATTAGAAAGATTTTGAGGTATAGATCTATTTTTTCTATTTCTTAATAAAGTTTTTTGTGAATGTTGTAATAAAGTAATGTATGGAATCTTTAAATAGCTATATATAATAAAAAAAATTAAATAAATAAATAAATAAACATTATTATTATTATTATTATTATTATTATTATTATTATTATTATTATGAATCTTAAAATATTATATATATATATATATTATTAATATAATTTATCAGTAATATCAATATTATCAATAATATCAATATTATATTTATTATATTTATTGTATTATTATTTATTTTTAAAAAAAAACTTTTTTTTTTATTACCTAATATAATCATCTTCATTATATGGTTTTCTTTCAATGATATCTTTTTTTAATTTTAAATATAAATAAAGATATTCTAAATCATTATGATAAATGGAATTAGAAATTTCTTTAATAAAATCATCCAATTCTTTGAAATTTTCTTCATTAAATTCTCTTGGATTCTTTGGTAAAATTTTCTTAAGACAACTATTAATATAGTGGGATGAATTACAAATTTTATCATCCATTTTATTTAATTGTTTCATTTGATCCAAGGAAAGTTTTTCGAATATCTCTACAATACGATAATTACGGTTATTCTTATTGTTATTTTCAATAATAAGTTTTAATAATTTTTCATTATTATCCTTATCAGGATTTTTTAATATATTGGCGTAACGGCAACGTATTTTATCAATATCAATATCAGTATGATTAGCTAACCAACCATATGCTTCATAATTAAAATAGTTATTAAGATTTCTGGAAGAAGAGTTTTTATATTTATTTAAAGTAGACTGTAAAACATCTTCGAGATTTGTTAATTTTGGATCTAATTTAGAAGCAAATTTCTTTTCAGTTAAAATTTTTGTTTCATTTATTTTTGTATGATTATATTTCAAATTAAGTTGATTTATTTTTGAATCTTTAAAATGTTTCCAAGAAACATCATTTGGATTTTTCTTTAGAGATAAATATATTAATTCAAATTCCTATATATATATATATAATAAATAGTAAATAGTAAAAAAAAAAATAAAAATAAAAATAAAATAAAATAAAATTTAAATTAATTATTAATTAAAAACAAAATATAAATATATATATCAACAATATTCTTTTTTTTAAAAAAAAAATATATTCTATATAATATCAAATGCAAATGCAATACATATTTACATATTTATTATATTTATTATTATTACTATTATTATTTATTTATTTATTTATTTTATTTTATTTATTTATTTATTATTATTATTATTTACCTCAGCAATAGTTTTTAAACTCTTTGAATTATTTTTATTTTCTAAAGATTTAAGTAATTTTTTTCCTTCATTATAAATATTATCAATTTCATTATCAGAAAGATTATTTTCTTTATCTTGAAGTTTATTAACTAAATCAATTAACTTTGAATATTCAGAAATGAAGGAACCTTCTACGGGAAGATTAATATCTTTTATTTTTTCGTTTTCATTTTTACAGATATTATTGATAATATGACCTTCAACACAAGATAAGTCAAAAGAATTTGAACTTGAAAAAATGTGAACCATAGCTAATACTAATTATTATAAAATAAAAAAAAAAATAATTATTTAAATATCTATGCCCACAATTATTTTATTTTATTTTTTTTTTTATATCTACTATTAAATTATATATAATTTTTTTTTTATAGAGTTATATAAAAAATAAAACAAAAATAAATAAATAAAAAAAAATAAAAACTACTTTATTTCTTCTTTTATATACTTTTTTTAATTAAATCTTTTTTTTCTTTATTTTTAATATATAATAATAATTTAAAAATTTAATATATTTCATTACTAATATAAATTAAATATTTATTATAAAAATATATTAAATATTAAAAATTTTTTTAAAAAAAAAAAAAATATAAAAAATTATATATTAAAATTATTTCGTTGATATTTTAATAATAGTTTCAACTATTATGTTTACTAAAAAAGGTATATATCATATAAATACCTTTTTTGGATAATTAATATAAAAAATGAAAAAAAAACTATTAAATATTCTATAATAAATTTTTTATAATGAATCTTCTAATAATAAATAATTATATTAATATATTATAATTTCAATAATTCTATTATATTAATATATTACAATATATTTTAAAAATAAATTATATATATATAATATTTAACTTAATATTTATTAAATATTGAAATTAAATATATAATATTAAATATATGCTAATAGTCTTTTTAGCATATATTTAATATGATTTTATAATATAATAAAAAATACATTTTTTTTTATCAATATATCAACATATCTTTATTAATACTTTATTTTTATGATAATATTTACTATATTAAAAATAAAACATACTTTATTAATACAACTTATAAATTTTAATTTATATTTTATTAACATCTTTTACAACAAATATATATATTTAAAAAAAAAAATTAAAATAAAGCTCAATAATAAAAATTATATAAACTTTTAATTTATTCTTTCCCTTTTTTTTTTTTTTTACTTATATTTATCTTTCCTTTCCAATATTAGAATCCTGAGCAAATACAACAAAAATAATTATATTTTGTATATTATTTTATGCAATAAATATTTAGTATATAAAATTTATTTATTGTCTCACTTAGATATACAGTTAAAAAATTTCATTATAAGTTTCATTATAGTGATTAAGTAATTCGAAACATTAAACCGACCAACTAATATTTTATTATGAAATAATAAAATAATTTTTAATAAATAAATAAATAAATAAATATATATATATATATATATTATAATATATTTTAAAAGATTAACATGATTATTATTAAAATTTTAATATCAACTTTAACACAGATTAATAAAGACAAAAAAATTCTCCAATATTAAAAGTTTATTTTTATTTTTATGTATTTTTATTTATTTTTTATTTCAATATTTTATTTTTACTTTTTTTTTAAAAAAAAATATTGAAATTTCCCTTAACGAAGTTTGATTATTTAAACTTTTATTATTTTATATTACTTATTAAAAAAAAAAAAATCGAGTTAATTCTTTACTAGGACGAGTTTCAATCTGATTATCTTCCATTAGAAAAAAAAAAAACTGTCAAGTTTGATTACTAATTATTACTAATTTATTAATTAAAAATAAATTATTAATTTATTTTTAATATATGAAAAATGAAAAATGAAAAAAAAAAAAATAAAATAAAATAAAACTTCTGTAGTAGCCGTTGTTAATTCTGTTATTTACTAATTATTATTTTATTATATTATTTTATTCTATATATTTATATATTATATATATTATAAATTTATATAAATTTATATTATTATTTAAATATAAATATAAAAAAAATTTTTTTTTTTTTTGTTAAGTATTGCCAACTGTACCACAAAAATTTTTAATTTAATTTTTAGGGACAAAGATTAAATTTTCTCAATAATTTGTTTATTAAATTTTTATTTATTTTTAATTTTTAATTTTTCTTTTCTTTCTTTTTTTTTCTAAGTTACTGCTAATATTATTTAATTAAACTAATAAACTAAATTTTAAGCAATTAAAAATTAAAAAATTACACTAACATTTATTTATAATTATTTATACATTTATTACTATTATTATTATTATTATTATTATTATTGCTTTTTTTAATTTTTTTTTTTAATATTAATATCATATGAAAAAATAAATTTTTTTTTTCTTTTATATTTTTTTAATTTATAAAATAAATAATTTTTATCTTATGTGATTATTAATAATAATTAAAATTTTTATTTATATTTTTGACATGTTTTTTTTTAAAAAAAAAAAAATAAATAAATAAATAAATAAACGTGATTAATAAATTATACAGAAGTAATATTAAAAGTAAACAATCTATAAATATTAATAATAATAATAATAATAATAATAATAATAATAATAATAAATAAATAACAATAAAAATAATAATAATAATAATAATAATAATAATAAATAAATAACAATAAAAATAATAATATAAAAATAGATTAAAATAAAATGAATACATCAATATACAATATTAAATAATAAATAATATAATCTTTTATTATTATTATTATTTAAACTCTTTTTTTTTTTTTTTTTTCCTTTTTTTACTAATTTTTTTTTTTTTACTTTATTAAATATTTCATTTTTAATGTTACATAAAAAAAAATTAATAATAATAACATTATTAATATTGATCATACTCATATTGATGATTTTATGATTGTGATTTTTTTTTTTTTATAATTAATAATTAATAATTAAAAAAAAAAAAAATCATGTTATTCAATAATAATTAAAATGAAATTTCATAAAAAAAAAATTAATTGTTTTCAATTATTTTTAACTTTACTTCTATAGTAAAAAAAATTTCTTTTAATTATTTTTTTATCTTTAATTTTTTTTTTTATAATTTTTTTCTGTTTTTTTTTTTATTTTTCATCTTTTATTTTATTTTATTTTTTTTATTTTATTTTATTTAATTATTATTATTATTTATTTATCTTATATAATACTAACTATAAAAGAAGATATAAATTAATAAATTTATTATAATAATATATATATACTCTTTTTTTTTTTTTTTTTTTATTCCTTTTCTTATATTTTAATTAATTGTTATTATATTTGAATTAATAGATATATTTTTACTTATAGAATTTATTTAAAATATAAAAATATTGTATATTTTTTTTTTCTTTATAAATAAATATAATATGTATATGTATTATGATAAATCAATATTCTTCATATATATTAGATATAACTTTAATTAATAAAATTTTTAATAAAAAAAAAAAAAATACTTGTACAGATATCGTATATATTATATTATTATTATTATTATTATTATTATTATTATTATTATTATAATTGTATATATATATATAATTTATAATTTCTTATAACAGTATACAACTGCTGCTATTCTTTCTTTTTCCTTTAGCTGCTGAAGCAGCTTTTCTTGCTTTTGATGATTTTCTTACAGTTAAAGCTGCTCTTGTTGCATTATCAAATACTTGATAAACACCTTCGCCTGTTTTTGATGAACATTCAATATATCTATAGGCTCCTAATTCTCTTGCCATACTCATACCCTTTTATAATATTATTTATTTATTAATTTAATAATTATATTATATTAATTATTTAGTCAATATATTTGAATTAAAATATATATATATATATAATGATAAATAAATGAAATATTATATTTATATCATAATAAAAATAAAAATAAAAAAATAAAAATAAAAATAAAAAATAAAACAAATTTATATATATATATCAATAAACATATAATTCAATTTACTATATAAATAAATATACATAATATATATATTATATAAATAAATAGATAATTAAATATACATAATATTATATATATATAGGTAATTAAACATATAAAAATAAATATAATAAGGAAAAATAAAAATAAAAATAAAAAACACTATTTTCATATTATTATTTTTATAATCATTAATTTTTTTTTTTTTTTTAATATATTTACTTACTTGTTCAAAAGTGACAGGTGTTTCATTTTTTGCTTTTAAAGTATTAATAACTGTTGGATCAGAACGTAAATCTCTTTTACAACCAATAAGAAGAACTGGAAGTCCAGGACAATAATGTAAAACTTCACTAATCCATTTTTCTCTAACATTTAATAAAGTTTCTGGTTCAGATATAGCAAAACAAATTAATATTACGTGACTATCTGGGTAACTTAAAGGTCTAAGTCTATCGTAATCTTCTTGACCTAAATATAAATTATAAAATAATTTAAATATATATATATATTAATATTAATAATATGATATCTATATATATACATACAATTCTTATTTCTTACTTATATAATAAATTTTATTATTTATATTTACCTGCTGTATCCCATAATTCTAATTCAACTTTCTTTTCATCTATTATTATATCAGTAACAAAATTTTCAAAAACTGTTGGTACATATTTCTTTTTTTAAAAAAAAAAAATAATAATAATAATAATAATAGTAATTAAAAAAAATTATAAATATTAATATTAATTATTAATGATAATCAACTTATAAATAATATTAAATAAATAAAATTAATTTAAAAAAAAATAATAATAATTTAATTATTGCTACACTCTAAATACATTATATATTAATGTTTAAAATTATAAATTTTTAATGGTAATTATAATAATTATTATAATAACACTTATAAATAATAATAATGTGTATATATTAATTATCATCAAATATAATAAATGTATATCAATATTATTTTAATTTTATAAAAATTCACATAATTATTATAATTATTATTTTTTGAAATTTTAATTAATTATTATTATGAATAATAATATCAAATAATATATATATATATATATATAAACTAATAATAATGATAATGATAATAATATAAAAAAATAATATATATATAATTAATAAATACCTCTGGAAATTTTCCTGTTCTAAATACCATTAATAAACTTGTTTTACCACAAGTATCACCAATAATAACTAATTTTTTTCTTATTGGTCTATATGAAGCTGGAGTTGTCATTTTTTTTCTTTTTTAATTTAATTAATTAGAAGTTTATAAACTTTTGATATTTATTTATTTATTTATTTATTTATTTATTTATTTATTATATATTATATATATTGCTATTCTTGTTTTATTATTATTATTATTATTAGTGTTGTTTTGACTATTCGTCTTTTTGTTTGTTTTATATAATTTTGATATTGTTTAGAAATTACTGTTCAATTATTGTTATTATTATATATTTCAAAATTATTTAAAAAAAAAAATAAAATAAAAAATAAAAATGATTTCTTATTTTAATAATAATTGATAGATAAAATTTATTTGTTTCGTTTTTATTTTGGATATATTTTCTTTAATTATTTAATAATTAATTTAATTAATTTAATTAATTAATTGATTGATTATTTATATATTTCTTAGAGATATTAAATTATTAACATTTTAATAATCTATAAGAATTATTGAAATTTATTTAAAAAATTTCCTCTTAAAATAAAAAAAAAAGTATTGTATTGAAAAGAAAATCAATTTGATTTCAATTTATAAACTTTTTTAAAATTTTAAAAGAAATAAAAAAAAAAATGTACTTTGATTGTGATTTTTTTTTTTTTTTTTTTTTTTTTTTTTTTGTAATTATATTTATGGTATTTTATTATTAAGATTTCTTTTTATTTTGCTTTAAATTTCTTATTTATTAACTAAAAAAAATATCTTTACTAATAAAACTAAATAAATATATATATATATATTTTAAATGATAGTAAATTATTTAAAATTAAAATTCTATATAATTTTTATATAAATAAAAGATATTAGTATTTTCAATTTAAATGTATATATATATGAATATATCTTTAAAAATTTATAATATAATATAATATAATAGTAAAAATAAAAATAAATTTGTATATATACTTTTTTTTTTTGAAAGGTATAAATATTTCTCTTTGTTTTTTTTTTTTTAGTTTTGATTTAAGATTTTTTTTTTTAAAAAAAAAATAGATTTTGCCTTTAAATTAATAGATTTTACTTTTTCTTTGTTTTTTTTTTTAAATATATATTTTTTTTCTTTCTTACTTTCTTTGATTAGAATATTATATAAATAAATAAATAAAATAAAACAATATTACAAATTAAATAATAATAATAAAAAATTAAATTCAAATTTCCATCCTAAAATTTTACTTTTTTTTCCCTATTAACCTTAATAATTTTTAAAAATAATATAAATTAAATAAGTAATAAAAATATAAAAAAAAAAATATGAAGAATGAAGAATGAAGAATCACAATATTAAATAATTAATTAATTCTATATAAATTTATATATCATGAATAGAAAAAAATTAATTCCTTAATATTTATTATTATATTATTTCATATACTTAATTACTTTACTTAATATATATAATATATAACTAAATCATATTTAATAAATAAATAAATAAATATATTAATAAATAATTAAATAATTAATAAATATATTAATAAATAAATAAATATATTAATAAATAAACTAATTATTAAAAAAAAAATAAAATGAACTTAAAAGAATAATGTAAGTTAATAAATAAATGAATGAATGAATATTAAGTAAATAAATATATTAATAAATAATAATAAATAAAATTTATTTCTAAATCTAAATTATTATTTCAATATTGTTTAAATGATTTAAATTAAAATTAAAAATATCAATATCATATGTAATCATAAAACATGTATTAAATTAAATAATAATAAATAAAATAAATATAAAATAATAATAAATAAAATAAAATAATATTTAAAATTATATTTAAAATTATTTATTATTAAAAAAAAAATAAAGAATAAAGAAAATAGAAGAAAAAAAAAACAATTTTAATGTTATACAATCAAAAAAAAAATTTTTTTCTATTTTTTTTTAATAATAATTAGAGTTTTTTTTTCAACTTTAAATTCTAATAATTATTATTATTTATTATTTATTATTTATTATTTATTAATTCTAATAAAATAAAATATTAAATTCTAATAATTATTAAATTCTAATACAAAAGTTTTTTTATAAATGGATTTAATGATTAATGTCACTTAATGTTACCTTAATTATTATATAATCTTGTAACCACTTAATATTATTTATTATTATTATTACATAAACACAAATTATTTATTTATTTATTTATTTATTTATTTATTTATTTATTTATTTATTTGTACTTTTTTCTCTTCTTCTTTGTACTTTTTTTATTTTAATACATTTTTATATAATATATTTATTATTATTATCTATAAAATATAAAATATTAATTTGTTAATTTAATTTTAAATTTTTTTTTAGTAAATTTTTCTATACTTTTCCTTTTCATTCACCTTTAATTTTTTAATCATCCTTTAACTTTTTGTTACTTTTTGTTAAAGTTTTTTTTTTTTTTTCAATAATAATTAAAAAAAAAATCTCAAACGATATTTAAAACCAAATTTATAAAAAAAAAAATTTTTTTAATTAACTTTAAAAATTTATTTTAAAGTCTTGTAGTCTTGTAATACTTTAAAAAAATATTTTTTCTTTTTTTTATTAACTGACATTAACTAAAATATAACAAGTAAAGATTAATATATATAAAAATGTATTATAAGTATATAATAAATAAATAAATTTAAAAGACAATTAATTCCTAATATAACAAATTATTAAACAAAAACAAAACAAAACAAAAAATAAAAAAAAAAATAAAAATAAAAAATAAAATACCTAATATTAATATTACTATTTATTTATGGATATAAAAGGAAATTTTCAAGTGAATTCTGATCTATCCTTTAATAAAACCTTTTTGTAAAATTTATTTCCTTTTATAGAATTTTTTTAGATAGAATACATAAATAATAATAATAATGTAGACTCACATTAATGGGACCCATCTCCATCATGTGACCTACACAGCGGTGCATTACCATGTAGGTGTGAAGGGAATTCCGTAACGGATACCACTGCTCTGCTGCTGTCATATTCACTGCTGGGGACATTAAGATTAGCCCTAACACTCCTATAGCGTCTCCTTATACCACGAGCTTCAGAATAGGCCCCGCTTGTCTCTCCAACAGTAATACTTTTAAGACAGGCAGAATTTTGTCATCGCCTAATCCTTATAGAATTAACCGAAGACTCCCTTCCCAGTCATTGGTGATCATTTGTAGTACCTGTGTTGGGTAGAATAAATACCATGAGGGAAAGCCTTTTGAATATCACGGTGGTTGCATGATATCCCTAGGATAGAAACCTCAAAACTACTTATACAGCCTTTGAATTACCCCTCGTACGTGGACCTGCACCTGGTCTTGAACCCACACCGAACGATACCTCCATCGACCCGCTAAACGCGCTACCCAACTGGGACTGGGTCAAGTCCCTTTTAGATAGAATACATATTACCTAACATAAATCTGTAAATCTGTAAATCTGTAAATCTGTAAATCTGTAAATCTGTAAATCTGTAAATATATAAAATATAAAAAATTTTTTTTTTTTTGTTTTATGTTTAATAAGATTTTAAAACTATAACGCACCAATCTAAAATAAAAAAAGCTTTATCTTATTAATATATTTATTTTATTTATCTATTTAGTCAGTTAATTAATTATTTATTTAGTTAATTAGTTAGTTAATTAGTTAGTCAATTTAAATAATTAATTAATTATTTAGTTAGTTAGTTATATATTTATTTATTTATTTATTTATTTATTTATTTATTTATTTATTTATTTATTTATTTATTTATATAATTATTACCATATTAAGTATAATAATAAAATTATTATTTCATAAATTTCTAAACCATTTATATATATATATGTTTTATCTATATATTACATACATATATTATAGATATATATTAATATTTAATTTTATTTTACTACAATATTACAACATTCAGAATTATAATTAGTACCACATTTAGCATTTTTAGACGACCCTATTTATTTTTTATAATTAAATATCTTGGTTGGTATAATTAGATATTTAATTATATATAAATATATATTGTATATACATATTTTAAGGTTTTAATAGTAACAATAATTATGCATATAATATTAAACAATTTTTTTAATTTTTGTATATTATTTCTTTCATATAATAAATAAAATATATATATAAAAGGATTTCATTAACATTAACATAATTATAATTAAAATTTATAATTAAAAATAATTTTATTTTTATGTAATAAATATATATAATTATTATTACTATCTATTATTTATAATAATAATATTTTACTGAAAAATAAATATACATATATACATGTATATATAAAAACTTCAAATAGAATAAAAAGTACAAAATTAAAATGTATTAAATATATTTTATATATATATTATTTTAATTACAACAACCAAAACCTAATTGACATCCATATCCCTACCACAATAATTATATTTACTACAACATTCATTTGATTTACGACATAAACCATAATTTGAACCACATCTACCATCTACAATAGATATAGGTCTTTTAGTAATAGTAGTTTTAATAGTTTTAGTTGAAATTTCAGTTAAAATTTTAGTTGAAATTTTAGTTGAAATTTTAGTAGCTTTAGTAGTTCTAGTAGGTTTAGTTGAAATTTTAGTAGTTCTAGTAGGTTTAGTTGAAAAAATTTAGTAAATTTAGTAGTTTTAGTAGGTTTAGTTGAAATTTTAGTAGTTTTAGTAGGTTTAGTTGAAAAATTTTAGTTGAAATTTTAGTAGTTTTAGTAGTTTTAATAGGTTTAGTTGAAATTTTAGTAGTTTTAGTTGAAATTTTAGTAGGTTTAGTCGAAATTTTAGTAGGTTTAGTAGGTTTAGTAGATTTAGTTGAAAAATTTTAGTAGGTTTAGTAGTTTTAATAGGTTTAGTTGAAATTTTAGTAGTTTTAGTTGAAATTTTAGTAGTTCTAGTAGTTCTAGTAGTTTAATTGTAATTTTAGTAGTTTTAGTAGGTTTAGTTGAAAAATTTTAGTTTGAAATTTTAGTAGTTTTAGTTGAGAAATTTTAGTAGTTCTAGTAGTTTTAGTTGAGAAATTTTAGTAGTTCTAGTAGTTTTAGTTGAGAAATTTTAGTAGTTCTAGTAGTTTTAGTTGAGAAATTTTAGTAGTTCTAGTAGTTTTAGTAGTTCTAGTAGTTTTAGTTGAAAAATTTTAGTAGTTTTAGTAGTTCTAGTAGGTTTAGTTGAAAAATTTTAGTTGAAATTTTAGTAGGTTTTAGTTGATTTAGTTGGAATTTTAGTTGAAATTTTAGTAGGTTTAGTAGTTTTAATAGGTTTAGTTGAAATTTTAGTAGGTTTAGTAGGTTTAGTTGAAAAATATTAATAGTTTTAGTAGTTCTAGTAGGTTTAGTTGAAATTTTAGTAGGTTTAGTAGACTTAGTTGAAAAATATTAATAGTTTTAGTAGTTCTAGTAGGGTTAGTTGAAATTTTAGTAGGTTTCGTTGAAAAATATAAATGGTACAACAATTTTTTTGGTTTATAATTGATGATTGAAGTTACTAATTCTAGATCTTTTATTAAAGTACAATTAAAATACAATTCTATAGTAATAATATTTCTATAGAAAAGTTCATATTTCTAATAAAAAATTAGATTTTCCATTAAATTTTTTTTTAATGGTGCTGATTTCTATCCTATTGGACCATACGATCAATCAAACTTGCAAATATTTATGGTATTTTCTCTTCCTTTCCTTATGATGTGTGATGATGATGATGCTTATTTTTTTTTTCATAAACATTTTGTATAGTTTCTAAAATATCATAATCATAATTATATTTTTATAAAACTATAATTACTATGTCTATATTAAAATTTAATGATATTAATTCTAGTTTATTTTTTCTTTTTTTAAAAAATAATTAAAACTGATCATTGATTGTATGTCTGATAATCATTGTTTTTTTTTCGATTCACTATTCGGTAATGATGGTAAAAATCTTGATCTTTTTTTTTTTTCAAAGAAGAAATACCTTCCATGTGAATTAGATAATATTATTTGTATTAGTAAAGAAGAAATAATAATTTATAAGAAATATAACTGATTTTTATAAAATAAATATTAATTCTAATTATGATTCTAATATTGATCTTTTTTTTTTCACTCCGTATAGAATAAAACTTAAAATAAAATTAATGGATAATAGTTATAAAATTATAATGGGAAAGTACTGAAGGTATATTTTATTCAGTACCATTAATAGCTGGTTTAATTACTAATTATTATGAGTAAACACTTAGAAATTAAATATACGAAGAAAAAATCTATATATGAAAAATTATTGAATACTAGTAAAAAAATGAAATAATAAAATATCCATGTATTAATCCTCCGGTTATATCGGATGTTCTTCTACTACGTCCATATTTAAGAAGAGATATCTTTTACTACAAACTTTACCAATTATACTAAATGATGATTTACCATTATCTTTCTTTTTTTTTATTATTATTATCAACATTATTATAATCAAATAACATGAATAAAAAAAAATTAATTTAATTGAATTTATTAATTTATTAGAAAGATAATAAACAAAAATATATAATTTTTTTATTATCCACTAAAGAAATAGGATAAATAAAATATGATGAATTAAAAATATTATTAGAATTTTTTTTTCAATGGTCATATTTTTCTTTTTCTTAATGTGGATGACTATGATAATAATAATTCTTTTTCAATTTTCTTCAAATTCAAATTTTTTTCTTGATCTTGATAGATTTCTTTATTATTTTTTATTAACAATAATAATAGCATTAATTTCACCTATTATAAATCAAAAAAGATTTCTTGACTTTTTTTTTTTTTATTTTTTTATATCCGAGTAAAATTTTATTTCTCCAAAATGTATTATCTTATATAAATTACATAATATTTATCCTTCATTATTATTATTATTATTATTATTATTATTATTATTATTATTATTATTATTATTATTATTATTATTATTATTATTATTATTATTATTATTATTATTATTATTATTATTATTATTATTATTATTATTATTATTATTATTATTATTATTATTATTATTATTATTTATTATTATTATTATTATTATTTTCTTTTTTAATCAATATTAGATGTATTATCTTTTTTTTTTTTTTTTGCATAAATGATTCTAATAAAAGATAATAAAAATAAAGCAAATCTATATAAAATAATTAATGAAATACCTTATTTATTATTTTTATTTGAATATATCTTTATCTTAATATTTTTTTATTATATTATTATTTTTTATTATTATTAAATAATGATAATAATGATATTATTAGTAGATTAATTTTCCACTTGTTAGATATATTTATTTTTTATATTTATTTATTCCTTTATTTACAAATAAAAATTTATTTATTAAATTTTTAAGATGAATTAAATTAAAATTTTTGTGTAACTTTTAGAAAATAAACCTAAAAAAAAATAAACCTAAAAAACAAAAAAAAATTAAAAATTGTTTTTTTTTTTTTTATTTTTTAATTCTTTTATAAAGTAAATGATTGATATAAAAAAAGAAAAAGAAAAAAAAAATAAGTAAAAAAAATATTAAATAGAAAAATTAAAAGAAAAAAATAAAAAAAAGGAGTTAAATTTACAATAATAATAATAATAATAATTCATGACAATCCGTTTTAATTTAATTTATTTATTATTTCAATAATTTCAATAATTTATAGTTATTTACAAATTCCTTTTTAATAACAATTTTTTAAATGAAAAAAATAATAAATAAAAATAATATATTAATAATTATTTTTACATAATTGTATGCATTAACGTATGTCAAAATAAATTAATTTAAATAACTTGAAATGTCTTGAATGTGGATGAATTTTTAAAAATAATTGAATATATTAGATTTTATTATTAAAAAAAAAAAAAAAAAAAAAAAAAAAAAAAAAAAAAAAAAGGTATATAAATGTACATTAAAAAGAGAAAAAAAATTTTTTTTTATTATTATATATATTTTATTTTCATTCGTGAAAAACGAGATAATACAAAATGAAAAAAAAAAAATACATTAAATTTATAATTATTTTATAAAATTTTATTATTATCAGATAATATAATTTTTATTAACAGTAGATATATTGAATTTTTATTATTATTACTTTATTATTATTATAATTATCATTATAATTTTTATTATTATTACTTTATTATTATTATTATTATTATTATTATAATTATTATTTATTATTTATTATTTATTATTTATTATTTATTATTTATTATTTATTATTTATTATTTATTATTATTTATTATTATTTATTATTTATTATTTATTTATTTATTTATTTATTTATTTATTTATTTATTTATTTATTTTATTTAACAAAAAAAAAATATACCAAATTATATTTAAATATTTATAATAGATATAGATATTTCTAAATTATTTATATAATTATTTATTCTTATAATTAATTATTCCATAATTTATAAAAAATGACAACATAGTTATTCCCTAATTTATAAAAAAATAACAATATAGTTATTCCCTTATTTATAAAAAAAAGAAAAAAGTCAACAAAGTTACTCCCTAATTTTTCTAAAAAAAAAGATATAATAATTATTCCCAATTTATATTATAATTATTCCTTAATTAATGATTAATTTTTAATTTCTATATTATAATAATAATAATGAATGAATCAATGAGGGAATGAATGAAGGAATCTCTAAAATTAGTTATATTAAAATCTGGAATACCAAATTAAATAAAATAGAATATAAAATAGAATATATTTATTATTATTCAATATTATTATTTATTATTATTAGGACGACCATTTATCCTATATATACAATACAATAGACATAATAATTATTATATTACACAATAATAAAAAATTCATTATTATTTTATATTAAATACTTTAGTGTATAATACATTTTATATATATTATATGTTATATTATATAATATATATTATTATTGATATTGAGGTATAACACTTTTAAGGTTCAGAAAATTTTTAAATAAGGAAAGAATTTTGTTTTAATAAAATTTATTATATTTATTAATTATTTATTATATTTTTGAACTTAATTTTTTTTGTCTACATTTTTATATTAGATATTTTTAATTCTTTTTATACTTTTAAAATTATAATTATTTAATATTTGTATAATTATTTCTTTACCTTATTTTTAAGGAGAAAAATAAGGAGTTTATAATTATAACTAATATAAATAATTAATCACTATTTTCTATATTTCACCTAATTGTTATAAAACTATAATTAATGTAAATAATACATTAATTTATGTATATAATAAAATAATTTTATAGATTTTATGTTCTTATATTATTAATTAATTTCTTAATAAATTTATGTATTGTAATAAAATATAATACGTATTAAATTATTATATAATTTACATTATATAATAATTTATTGTGGCGCATTATTTACTAATAATTTTAAATTTATGTTTATTTTACTTCAATATAACAATACTATTTATATTATATGGCTTTATTTATTTATTTATTTATTTATTTATTTATTTATTTATTTATTTATTTATTTATTTATTTATTTATTTATTTATTTATTTATTATAAGATTCATTTTGGTCTTTTTTTTTTTAATTAATATACAATATATAAATATTTATAATATATAATATAAATAATTATATTTTTATTATATTATTACTTAATAATAATTTTAAAAACAAAAACAACTAAAATCTTAAATAATAAAATTATTTTAACTTTTAGCATTATTAATATAATTCTAAAAAAAAAAAAAAAAATACCTTAATTTATTTTACAAAATATTTTAAAGCATTTAAAAAAAAATATTATAATTAAAAAAAGAGAGTGAGAAAAAAGAGAACGTTAAACTCATATTAAACTAAAAAAAAATTAATTAATTAATTAATTAATTAATTAACAAAAAAAAGTAAAAGATAAAAAATAAAAAAAACCTTAAATAAAAATAATCTTGACGACCTTTAACAAAAAAAAAAAAATGATCTAATTACTTCACACTTTTTAATTAAATTTTATTTTAATTTATAAATATGTTCAAATTTTATTTCAGATTATAATTATAATAATCGCTTAATTATAAATTTTTGATTATTTAGATTATTTAGGTTATTTTGATTATAATTTATTTATTAATTAATAATTAATAATTATTTATATATAATACAATATATTAAAAAAATTAATTAACATAAACTAATTAATAAATAAATAATAATTTAATAAATGATCAAAATAATCGTAATTCATTATTTTGATTATTTTAATGATTTGATCATTAATTAAAATATTATTAAGAAATATACAATTAATTTGATTATTTCGATTAATTAATACAGATAAAAAAAAAATGGTGAGTCACACTAAAAAAAACTTTATTATTTATTACTACCAAGCAAAAAAATAAAATTTAAAAAAAATAAAAAAAAAAACTTATTTTTTTTCCTTTTTTTTTTTTTTTTACTCTTAGATTGATTTAAATAATTATAATTACTTTTCGTTTAGTAATTAAATTATACGAAATTAAATTTATTTATTTATTAATTTATTTATTAATTTATTTTTTTTTTTTATAATTTGTTTATTAATATTATTATTATTCTTAATCAATATTAATTATTAATCTTTTTTTTTTTTTTTTCAAAAAATTAATTGTAATGTGATTAAAAAAAAAAAAAAGAATACGTCATACGGTTTTTTTTTTATTTGGTTTATACCAATTAATTTATTAATTTATTTTATTACATATGAAAAAAAATTACATATGAAAAAAAATTATTTTTTTTATTTATTAGTTAAGCATTTATTTGATTTTTTTATTATTATTATTAATATTTCATTATGATTATTAAATCAAACTACATAAAAAAAAATAAAAAGAAAAAGAAAAAAAAATTAAAATTAAAAGAATAATAATATATTTAAAATATTTTCATTTTATAAAATATTTTTTATATTATTTTAATTATTAAATACATAAACCTTTTTATTCATTTTTTTAATAGTCTTTTTTTTTTTTGTTTTATTCTATTAAAAATAAGGGTTTTATTATTTTTAAGTTTTCTTTTATTTTATTTTTTAAGTTATCAGTAAAAAAACTTTAACATAACTTTTATTATCTAAAAAAAAAGAAAAAAAACCTTAAATTTAATAATATAAAATTATATATTATATGATATTATATTTATTATATTATAGTATATTTATTTATTTATTTATTAACTTATTTAGACATATTTTATTTAGTATTATTCTCTATTTTATTTACAAAATCTTTTTTTCTTTTCTTTTCTTATTAAAACTAAATAAAATAAAAAAAAATGCTAATAAGTGTATTACTCATCAAAAAAAAAAAAAAACTAAAATAATAAAAATAATAAAAATTGTATTACTCATCAAAAATAAAAAAACTAAAATAAAATAAAATATAATATAATATAATAATAAATATAATAAAAATGCAATAGAATAATAAAAACAATAATAAAAATAATAATTTAAATGTTTAAATTTTGATCAATGATCAATTTTTTTTAATAAAAAAAAAAAAATTCAAATTAAATCAAATCAAATAGAGATTTATTTTTTTTTTTTTTTAATTTTTTTTTTTCCACATATTAATTAATTAATTAATTAATTAATTAATTAATTCTTTTTATTTCTAACTCTAATTCTAATTCTAATTCTAATTCTATTTTTTCTATTTTCTATTTATATAATTTGTAATTGTCTTTATTTCTTTATGTTTATATAATTATATAATTATATATAGTTAACATATATTATCTTTTTAATCATTTATTAAATAATCAATAAATTAATAAATCAATTATATGTTTTATAATTAAATGAATAAAAAAAAAGTTTATATTATATATAATATTCTTATTTATTATTATTTATTATTTATTATTATTATTATTATTATTATTAATTTGATCTATTTAATTTAAATTAAAAATAAATAAATAAATAAATAGATTATATTTTATATTTGCAGATATTTTATAAACACTATATTATGTCAAAAAGTTTAAATTTAATTACTCTTTTTTTTTTTTTTTTTTCTTTATATTATATTAAGGAATTTATTACGAAAAAAAAATAAATAAATAAAGATAAATTAATATATATTTAATAAATCCTTTAACAGAAAGAAAAAAAAAAGGTTTTTTTTTTTTAAAGTTTTTTTTTTTTTTTTTTTCTTATGTTTGATCTTTATATAAAATTTTTATATAAAGATCAAACATAAAAAAATTATTTATTTATTTATTTATTTATTTATTTATTTATTTATTAATTTATAAAAGATTGACATAATAAATTTATTATATATATAGTAAATAAATGATATTTACTCCGATGATTCATAATTAAATTACTATATGAAAAAAAAAAAAAACTTTAAAATAAAAAAAGATGATATTATTATATTAATTAATTAACTAATTAATTAATTATAAATCTTCTTTTAATTCTTTATTTTATTTTATTTTATTTTATTTTATTTTATTTTATTTTATTTTATTTTATTTTATTTTATTTTATATTTTATTTTAAAAAAAAGATGATATTATTATATTAATTAATTAACTAATTAATTAATTATAAATCTTCTTTTAATTCTTAATATCTTTCTACCTAAAAATATTATAAACCAAATAAAAAAAAATAAACAAGATTTTTTTTTTTTTAGTTGAAATAAAATAGATTAGAAAATATTTTCTAGTATATTTCTAATCCATTTAAATGATAGAAATAACAAGAAAAAGTTAAAATAATAATCATTATAATAATTTTTTTTTTCTTAACTTTTTTTAATTTAAATATGAATAAAATAATAAAAAGAATTATATAATAAAATAAAATAAAATAAAATAAAAATATAAAAAATAAATTAATAACAATAATTTATTAATTTATTTATTATTATAATTATTTATTTATTTATTTTTTAAAAAATAATTTAATATAATATATATTAATATATGTATAATATATATAATATATGTATATATATACATTGGAGAAATTTAATTTAAATCTAATCTTTTTAAATAATTAATCATATAAAAAAAATTTAAATACTTTTTTTTTTTAAAAGTTTTAAATATTAATTACATAATTATATTATATATTATTGTTAGAGTAATAGATAAATAAATAAATAAGTAATTAATTAATTTCTTTTATATTATTGTTTTTTTAAAAAAAAATTAAAATAAAAGGTTTATATATTTATGTTTATTATTTATTTAATTTTTTTGAATGATCTAATATTAAAAAATAAAAATATATTCATAAATTTATTATATATATAATATATTATCAGTTTTTAATAATAATTTTCTAACTTTATTAAATAATATAAATATATATATTTAATAAAATGTTAAAAAATAATAATAATAATATTTAAATTATTTATATATAAATTTATAAATTAACTTTTTTTTTTATTGTTTGTATTAATAAAGAAAAAGAAGAAAAAGAAGAAAAATAAGAAGAAAAAGAAAAAAAATTTTCTTTATTTTTATGTTTTGTTTTTCTTTTAATTTAATTTAATAAAATAACTTAAGTATTTTTTTTTTTAAAAGAAAATTTTTAAAATTTAAATAGATTTTAAAAAAATAAAATGAAAAAAAAAAAAAAAAGAAAGAAAGGAATTTAAAATTTCGATTGCTTTTGGTTACATTTCATTACCAAGAAAAAAAAATTTTATTAAAATTTTTAATGATTTTTTATAAATGAATGTTACCAAAATTAATTAATCGAATTTTTTAATTTTTTTTTAATTTTTTCAATTTTTTTTTAGAATTTTTAGATTAAATTATATTAAAAAAAAATTATTTTCTTTTGTAAAAAAAAAAAAAAAATTATTATTATTATTTGAATTATTTGAATTATTTGAATTATTTTTAATTAATTTTTGATGATTTAATTTGGTTTGGATTATTTTATAATTTTTTTTTTCTAGATTAAAAATAATTAAAAAAACTCTTTTTTTTTTTTTTAAGTTAAACAATAATTAAAATTAAAAAATATATAACGAAAAGAACAACAAAAAAAAAAGTATTTGTAACAACAATTTAATTAATTAAAAAAATTGTAATAAACTTATTATTAATATAGAGAAATTTGTTAACAAAAAAATAAAAAAAAAAAAGTCATAAAAGCAACTTTTATTAATTGATTTTATTAATAATAAAGAGTTAACAAAACATTTAAAATTATCATAAATTAACCTTCTTTGATATTTATTTAATTAGTAAAAATCAAATGATTATTCATATTATATATATTATATTTAATTTTTATTTTTATTTTATTTTTTTTCTTTTTTTTTAAATAAAAAAAAAAACGAATTATTAAGTCTTAAATGATTTAAAAGAATTTATTTATTTAATTCTTATTTAATTCTTATTTATTATTTTTAATAAATAAATAAATAAATAAATAAATAAATAAAATAAAAAAAAAAAAAAACAATTATTTTATTTTTTTAATTAATTAAAACTTTAATAAATTATTTTTTTATATAAAATAAAACTCAAATATAAATAATAAATGATAATATAAAATAATTTTAAATAATAAATAATAAATAATAAACAATAAATAATAAATAATAAATATAAAATATTTATATGAAATAACAATAACAACAGCAACAACAAAAAATTAGTTACCATTTTTTTTTTTTTTAAAAAAATGATGACTAATAAAATCAAGGAAAAAATTATAAATTAAAATATTTTAATTTATTATTTTATTTTATTTATTTTACTTTATTTATTTTACTTTATTTTATCTAATTTTTTAAATTAATAATCATTTTTTAACAACAAAAAATCAAATTAAAAATTTAAAAAAATATGAAAATAAAAAATAAAAAATAAAAAATAAAAAATAAAAAATAAACAATAAAAAATAAAAAAAATAAAATTGATTTTATTTATAATTTGGAAAAAAAAGGAAATGAAAAGATTTATTTATTTTGTGTTTTGATACAATAATTTAAATAAAATTTAAATAAAATTAAAATTATTAAATTAATTATTGTTTTGATTATTTTATTATTCATTTTATTATTTATTATTTATTATTATTATTATTATTATTAACTAGTTTTAATTCAATGATTTTTTTTTCATTTTTTTATTATATATCATAAAATGAATGACTAATTCCTTTTTTTTTTTTTTTAATTCCTTTTTTTTTTTTTTTTTTTTTGGTCCATTTTCTAATTTTCTAATTTTCTAATTTTTTTTTAGAAACAATAAAATAATTAATTAATAAAACAAAAATCACTTATTAAAGTATTAAATTAAAAAATATACACAAAAAATACAAAAAAAAAAAAAAAAAAAAGAACAAATAAAAAAAAAAACAAATTAATTTTCGTTATTAATTGTTATTTAGTATTATTTATCAATTTAATTAAAAAATAAATAAAATGAAATAAAAAGTTTAATAACAATAATAATAATAATAATAATAGTAATAATAATGAAATTGAAAAAAAAAAAAAGATGACATCATTTCTTTTCTTTTTTTATATATTTTATATTTTATTATTTTATATCTTTTAAATTTTGATATTTCTATATATATTTTTTTTTTATAATTAAAATTAAATTTTTATTAATCTATTAATTATTTTTTTATTAATTTTTATTTTTTTATATTTAATTATTTTTTATTTTTTTTTTTATTTTCACATATTTGGATATTTGGATATTTGGATAATTAAAGTTAAGCTATCAATTGTAAACAAAAAAAAAAAAAAAGTTTTTTATAAAGTTTATTTTTAACTTTTCAAAAAAAAATTTTTTTTT
>MCFG01000169.1:90000-137737 GCA_002104895.1 Anaeromyces robustus | reverse complement strand
TTGGTGGAGCCTTAGTACTCTTTGTAGTAGTAGTAGAAGCTACTGAAGTTGGTTCATCATCTAATACAGTAATAGTTTCTCCTGGAGTTGGTGGTCTCTTAGAAGTAGTCTTTGGTGGAGCCTTAGTACTCTTTGTAGTTGTGGTAGATGGTGAAGTTTTAGCTTCAGTTGAAGTTGGTTCATCATCTAATTCTGTAGTAGTTGGTTCATCACCTAATTCTACGGTAGTTGGTTCATCATCACCTAATACAGTAATAGTTTCTCCTGGAGTTGGTGGTCTCTTAGAAGTAGTCTTTGGTGGAGCTTTACTACTCTTTGTAGTAGTAGTAGTAGTAGAAGCTACTGAAGTTGGTTCATCATCTAATACAGTAATAGTTTCTCCTGGAGTTGGTGGTCTCTTAGAGGTAGTCTTTGGTGGAGCCTTAGTACTCTTGGTAGTAGTAGTGGTTGTCTTTGGTTTAGTGTAGACAGAAGTAATAGTTGTAGTTGTTTTAGTAGATTTAGAAATAGATCTTGAAGTTGGTTCATCATCTATAACTGTAATAGTTTCTCCTGGAGTTGGTGGTCTCTTAGAGGTAGTCTTTGGTGGAGCCTTAGTACTCTTTGTAGTAGTAGTAGTAGTAGAAGAAGAAGAAGAAGCTACTGAAGTTGGTTCATCTTCACACTCTATAATAGTTGTATCGTCATCATCTGAATCTATTTCAGCAGCTAAAGTTGGTTCATCTTCACCTTCTGCAATAGTTGTAATGCCATCATCTGGATCGGCATCAACTAAAGTTGGTTCATCTTCACGATCGATAACAGTTGAAGATGGTTCATCTTCTAATTTTGTAGCAGTTGGTTCATCATTTAATTCTGTAGCAGTTGGTTCATCATCTAATTCTGTAGCAGTTGGTTCATCATCACCTAATACAGTTATAGTTTCTCCTGGAATTGGTGGTCTCTTAGAAGTAGTCTTTGGTGGAGCCTTAGTACTTTTTGTAGTTGAAGTAGTAACTACTGAAGTTGGTTCATCATCACCTAATACAGTAATAGTTTCTCCTGGAACTGGTGGTCTCTTAGAGGTAGTCTTTGGTGGAGCTTTACTACTCTTTGTAGTAGTAGTAGTAGTAACTACTGAAGTTGGTTCATCATCACCTAATACTGTAATAGTTTCTCCTGGAGTTGGTGGTCTTTTAGAAGTAGTCTTTGGTGGAGCTTTACTACTCTTTGTAGTAGTAGTAGTAGAAGCTACTGAAGTTGGTTCATCATCACCTAATACAGTAATAGTTTCTCCTGGAGTTGGTGGTCTTTTAGATGTAGTCTTTGGTGGAGCTTTACTACTCTTTGTAGTAGTAGTTGTAGCTACTGAAGTTGGTTTATCATCTAAAACTGTAATAGTTTCTCCTGGAGTTGGTGGTCTCTTAGATGTAGTCTTTGGTGGAGCTTTAGTGCTTTTTGTAGTAGTAGTTGTTGTAATAGTACTTTTTTTTTCTTTTGGATTTTCTGGAGCTTTTGGAGCTTTTGGAGCTTTTGGAGCTTTTGGAGCTTCTGGAGCTTTTGGAGTTTTTGGAGCTTCTGGAGTTTTTGGAGCTGGTGGTGTTTTTGGTGCTTTAGCTGTACTTTCTGGTAATTTTGATGAAGTCTTATATAATGTTTTATAATTTATTTATATCATTAAATATTTTTTTTTGTTTTATTTTGTTATTTTATTTTGTTTTATTTATTTTATTTTATTTTATTTTTTTGAATTTTATTTTTTTTGTTTTTTGTTTTATTTTATTTTATTTTATTTTATTTTATTTTATTTTATTTTATTTTATTTTATTTTATTTTATTTTATTTTATTTTATTTTATTTGAATTTTGTTTTTTGATGTTTTTTTTTTTATTTTATTTATTTATTTTTTTTTAAAAATATCATATATTAATTATTTGTTAAAAATTTATATAATGTTAATAATATTAATATTACAAAATTTTATATTTTTTTACTTCTTATATGTTATACCTATAAATAATATACAATTTAAAAAAAAATAATATATATTAAAAAATTACCTTATTTTTTTCAACTTCTTCTACTATTACTTTACTTGAAACAGCATTTATAATTAAAATAATAAATAATAAAATTGATAAAAATTTTTTGCTCATTTTTATTTATATTGATAGTAAAAATAATATATTGTTTTATTATACTTTAATTGATAGTATTATAAAATACCTTTTTCTTTTTATTTTTTATAAATATATTTTATAATACTATTTAAAGTTTTTTATTATTTAATAATTTAATTTATTTAATTTAAATTATTATTTCCCAATTTTATTTTATTCTATTCTATTTTATTTTATTGATTTTTAATAATTTATTTTTAGTTCTTTTAAATTTATTTGTTTTTTTTTTTTATATTTTATTATATTATATTATATGTTTATATTCATTAAAATTATATTATGTTATTGTTTAAATTTAAAACATTAACTTAATAATATATTGATAAATATATTTATTTTTACTTTTTATTTTTTTTTTTTTTTAAAGAAATCGAATTGCTTATTGAATTTGGAATGTATATATTCTATGTATGAAATATACTATAGAACTTTTTTAATTGTTCTTCCAATTTTAATTCAAATTTCTTATTTTTTTTTTTTTTTTTTTTTTAGAAACTTATTAACTTTAAATTATCTACTTTTTAAAAGTATTTATATCATTTATATTTTTACATTAAAAAAATATAATAATATAAAATATTATATTATTATATTATATTAAATTATATTATATCTTATTATATTATATTATATTATATTATATATATTATAATATAGTATTATATTAACAATTATATTATTATATAAAAATAAAAAAAAAAATATGAAAAAAAAAAAAAAAAAAAAAAAGGAATAAAAAAATGAGAAAAGAGAAAAAAAAAGATAAAAAAATGTTTATTAATTAATCTAAATAATATTAAAAATTTTTTTTTCTTAATAATTTAATATATACTAAAGAATTTTTTTTTAACGTTACATGTAATTTTAAATTATATATTATTTAAAATATATTTCAATATATTTTAATATATATTTCTTTATTATTTTAATAAAACGAATTGATTTATAATATATTATTATTATATTAAATTTAATAATAATATATATTATAAACTATATTATCTATTTAATTAATTTATAAACAGTACACTCTAGATTTATGTTTATTTATTGGGAAACATTTATAATATATTTATAATTATTAAATATTTTAATAATTAATTATAATTATAATTATTAATATTAAATATTAATATATAAAAAATTATATATAATTTATATATAATATATAATAATATATTATATAATTATATATTATTTTGTATAAAAAAAAAAAAAAGAACAAAAAAAAAAAAACTCGTGTGTTTATCATACCAAGCCTAGTGTCACAATGAACGCAAAAAATTATATGGATAATATAATACATAATATAATTATAATTATAATTAGCCTTGAATTTTTAGTTAACAATAATCATTAAAACTCTAATGGTTAAATGTAAAAAATTATAACAAAAAATCTTATAACAGAAAATTCATGATAAAAAAAAATAATAAATATATTAGAGTATCAAAAATCAAAAAAATTACAATAATACATAACGTAATATTATAATAAATTATTATTAGTGTAATAATTCGTAAAAAATATTATTATTAATAATAAAATGATCTTTATTCTTTTCATTAACGATTAGTATTTTATTATTAAATAATTATTACTTCATAATTTCTAATACATATTCATTAATATTTTTATTAGGTAAATCCAATGATTTACATTAAAAAATTATTGAAAATATAATTAATAATAAAAAATGTTTTAAGTAATAATATCCTAATTTTTTATTAAACATTATTAATATAGAAATCAAATAAAAATCAACTAAACATCAAATAAAAATCAAATAAAAATCAAATAAAAAAATTAATTTATTATTTTTAATTTTATTATTATTACGTTATCAAAAAAGTATAATTCATACTTTTTTTTTTAATTATTTTTAATAAATAATATTAAAAATTATTTATTTATTTATTTATTTATTAATTTATATTTTATATAATTATTTATTTATTTATTTTATTATTTATTTATTATTTTATTATTTAAATAAGAATTAATGACTACTTATTAACAGTATAATTAAAAAATTAAACCATAGTCTTTATTACTATTCATATTTTTCTCTTTTTGGTTTTAAAAAGATACATTGTCATTAATAATTTTATAGAATAATAATAATTTTATTACTATTTTATAATAAACAATAATCTTATGCTTTAATAATAATAATATTAAAGCATAAGGTTATATTATTATATTATTATATTCTAGAATACAAAATCAAAAAAAAAACGATATTAATATAGGAAAAAAGAATACAATACAAACTATATCAAATAAAAAAAAAAAGCAATGAAAGAAAAAAATATACATTTTCTATTATAAACATTTCCTATTATAGAAAAGTAATGTTCTGTATTACTAAAAAAAAAAAAAAAAGAATTTGTTTATTTAATAAAAAATATCATTTATCATATAAAAAATTTTTATTAATTAAATTAAATTTTATGTTCAATAATGCCCTTTTTTGTATTAAAAAAAAAATTAAATAGGAAAGATAAAAACGTTGTTACACAATTAATATAATTTTTAATTAAAAAACTAATAAAAAAAATTTAAAATATTAAAAATCACATTCCATAATAATTAATATTTATATTTTTTAATATTCTTTACTTTTTATTAATTATTAAAGTTTTAATTTAAATTACTTTTATATTAATTATTATAAATATTAAAGATAATATATTGTGTAGGTATATAAGTAGATATTGATAATATTTACGGTATACAGAAAAGCCTATTTATTGATTTGGTTTAGCTTAATAATTTTTTTTATGTTAAATTAATAATAAAAAAAATTAATATTAAAATTTTTATATATATGAAGAATTTTAATAAATATAAAAAGAATAATTTTATTATCATTTAAAATTTCTAATATTTATTAATTATTAATTATTATATATTAATATTTATATAAATATATTAATATATTCATATAGAATTAACATAAATGGAAATTCGATATTTTTTTTTATATATTAACAATATAATTAATAGTTATAAAAATTAAAAAATATATACAAATATATATTAAAATTTGTATCTTTCATCCCCTTAAAAGAACCAATATTTTAATATAATATATATAAATATTTTTATATATATTAATATTTTAATATATAATATTCATATATATTATTTTTATTATTTTACTTATTTTCATTTATTTGAATGGTAATCGATATACAAATTAAATTATTATGTTCTTTAATAATAAAAAATTGATTTTCTTTTTAAATTAATATATTAATATAATTTTTATAATAAAATTGATTTTCATTAGTTTTAATTTAAATTGATAAAATAATAAATAATAATAATAATAATAAATAATAAATAATAAAAATAATAAATAATAATAAAAATAATAATATATTAATTAATTAAATAATTTATTCTATTATTTTTATTTGAAAATCAATAATCGAAAAAAGAAAAAAGTAAAAAAAAAAGAATAAGAAAATATATTAAAATATAATATAATAATAAAATAAAAACTGAAATAAATATATTGTTTAATTTAACCAATTATAAGAATAGAATTATTGGTTAATTTACATAATTTCTTTTTTTTTTTTTTTTCTTTTTATTATTATTATTAATGGACATTTTCTTGTATAATATATTAATATTGAATTTTATAATATTTAATAAGTAAATATAAATAAATAAATAAACAGATAATTAATAAATAAATAAATTAATATAATTAAAAGTAAAATAATCCATTTACTTTTTTATTTTAATAATATATTAATAATATATGAATTATTTATGATGATATAGAATGATTATATAATAAAATGAAATGTTGACTGTTTGTAAGATATTTTTGAAAAACAAGAAATATTTTCCTAAGTAATTTGAAAATTCAAAATTTTAATAATAATAATAATAATAATAATAATAATTAATAATAATAATTAATAATTAATAATAATAATTAATAATAATAATTAATAATTAATAATAATAATTAATAATTAATAATAATGATCAATTAGATAACTTAATAAAAGATTCAAAAATTATAACATAATATAATGATGTATTTCACATTACAAATATAAAAAAAAAAATTACAACTATTCTATAACTAAAAATTTAATCCTTTATATGTATATATTATATTAACTACATTATCATTAATATAGTATATTGAATTATTATTATTATTATTTGTTTAAATATCTTTTTATTAATGAATATAATAATGTGAATGACGAAAAATTAAAAAAAAATAATGAGTTTCATTACATCAAAATTAAATCGAATTTAAAAATATTTATATTAATATTATTAATAATAATAACATTATTATTATTTAATATTATCATTATTAATAAAAAAAAGTAAAAAAAATATATTTAAAATACTAATTTTTTTTAAATAATAAAATAAATGAATAAATAAAAAAAAAAAAGAAAAAACTCAATTTTTTTTTATTATAATAATTTTGTTAATATATTATTGTTGGTTGTTTAATTATATGATCATTCATTATTCATTATTAATATTTGTTTTTTTTTTTTTTATTGTTTAAAATTTTAACAATTTTTTTTTAACAAATTTTTTAACAATTTTGAATAATATTAATTCGAACATTAGTTATTTTTTCATAAAAATCCATATGGCATTTACTAATATGTTCTTTTAAAGTATTTAATGTAAAAATAGAAGGGTATTTTATATTACAAGGTTTTTCCATCATATTCTCTTCATCCGTCATTGAAACCATTTTTTTAGTTTCTTCACAAAAACCACATTGAATAGGTTCATAGAAACGACCAGTATCCTTTTCAACAAAACCTAAATTAACTACCATGGAAAATCGATCATAATTATCAACTACTGAATCTTTTACATCTTTAAGAATAAGTGGCATAGCTGGAGGACGTTTTGGAACTTTAATAGTTTTAGATGGAGTGATTAACATTTTCTTTTTAGAAGAAGATCGTTTAATAATTTTCATATTTTTCATTTTTAAAATTGGTGATCCTGTAGTTTCTATAAAATGTTTATTATTTCTGTAAACTTTATTAAAAGAAGTATATAAATCCATTCTTTGTTTCCAATGTAATAAGGATTTTCTCTTTCGTTTATCTAATTCTTTATCTCTTTTTTCCTTTCCGCCCCATTTTTTAATTGAACTTTTTGTTTTTGTTTTTGTTTTTTTTTTTTTTTAATGTTTATAATTATTATTTAATAAAATAAAATAAAATATATTAATTTTTTTTTTTTAATAATTATAATTAAATTATAAATAATAAATTTTAGCATAGTAGTTAATTTATAATACATAAAATATAATAAATAAAATAATAATTAATAATTAATAAATAATTATAAATAAATAATTATAAATATTATTAATATAAATATTATAATAATTTAAATTTTGTTTTTGTTTTTATGTTAATATTAAATATTAATATTAATATTAATATTAATATATATTGAAAATAAAAAAAAAAATTTTTTTTTATTATTAATTATTAATATTTAATATTTAATTAGAACAATAATAATTATAATAATTATAATAATTATAATAATTATAATAATTATAATAATTAATTAAAAAAATAAAAAAAAATGAAATTTAAATGGTTTATTAATAATAAATGAAGAAATGAGTAATTTTTTTTTTTTTTTTTGCTTACATTTGATCAACCGTTTTTTCAGCATATACTTGTATGTATCCCATAAAACTTTTGTCCCCTTTTTGACCTATAATTCCTTTTGGTATAGAAATTAAATCTTTTTCATTTAAAAGGAATTGTGAAATAGCCATAGATTTAGTAATAATTCTATATTCATCACAAGTTTCTAAACAATTTCTACAAACTTTTGTATTTGTTAATAGAAAAAGATAAGGTGTAAAGCAGCCACAATTTTTACAATGCCACGTTACTAAACTAGAATACAGTCGCCTTTTTTTTTTTTTTTTAAATATGCAAATATTTCATTCATTAATTTATTTTTGTTATTATTTTTTTTATTATTATTATTATTTTTATAGAAAAAAAAGTATAATAATAATAAATAAATAAATAAATAAATAAATAAATAAGAAAAAATAATTTAATATATATTAGTATTTAATAATAATAATAAAAAAAAATTAAATATATATTTAATAATAATATAAATAAAAAAACATTTTTTTTATAATTATATATATATAAATATATTGAATTTAATTATAATAAATCATATAAAAATATCATATTAAATGAAATTTTTTTATTATTTTATTCTATTTTATTTTTTTATTTTTTTTTTCTTTTCTTTTTTCTTTTTTTTTTTTATTTTATTTTTTATTTTTTTCATTACCTCCAACTATTATGTTTATTTAGGCCATGTTTTAATATTATTTGGTATATTAGCCCGTCCTTCATTTGTTGTATTTGTTGTTTCCAATAAACTTCATCATCAGATAGTTGGTATAATTTTTTACAAGTCATACCTAGAGTAACAAGACTTGTTGGGGATAAAAAGTTTAATAAATGAAGTAAAATATCAGAAGATAGAGAAGTTAAAGAACCTGACTTTAGAATAATATCCATGACCACGGTAGTTTTTTTTTTTTTTTTTGCTTTTTTACTATTATAACTTTAGTCCCTTTTTTTTTCTTTTTTTTTTTCTTTCCTTACTTTATCTGTTATGCTTTATGTTATTATGCTTTGTCTTATATTTTTAATTCTGTTTTTTGTATCAACAATTTTTTTTCTCTTCCTTACTTTATATTACTTTAATTTAATTCCTTAATGAGTTATTTATAGAGTTATAATTTTTAATATGAGTTATAATATAATTTTCTTACAGTTTTTGCATAGAAATTTGAAGTGATTGAAGCTTTCGAATAATAATGAGAATAATAAGAATACCAGAAATCGAACGACGACCAACAAATGAAAGACGGGTTATTTGAGTAGTAGACTTTGTAATTAAAGACATATATAAAATATTCATATAAAAAAAATATATATATAAAGAATAAAGAATATATGTTTTTTTTTTTTTTTTTTTTTTTTTTGTTTTTTTGTTTTTTATAAAAAAATATTATTGACTTTCTTTAAAAAATAAAGATTTGTATTTTTTATTTCTTATTATCAATAATATAAACCTAATTCAAGAGAGAGAAAATAAAAAATTGAATTATATTGTTTTTTTTTTATAAAATAAAATAACTTTAATTATAAATCAATTTGCTAAAAAAAATATTAATGAGCTGAAATTTATATTTATCTTATTAATTAATTAATTTTAAATTCAAATATAAAAAAGTTGAATTAACGCTTATTTATAAATTAATTTTCTAATAATGTTCTAATAAATTAATTTGCTTAATAATTTTCAAAGAATTGAATTATATACAATACAAATTATATTTCAAATAAGGATATAATTTTTTTATGTTTTATTTTAATGATATATTATTATTGCTATTGCTATTACTATTAATTTTTTTAAAAAAAAATATTATATAAAATAATAAATATTTTAAAATAAAAATATATATGTTATTATTTAAAAATAAAAAATAAAAAATTAAAATTTATTATATAAAAAATTTCTTAAGAAATGTAAAAACTTATTTTATTGCTTAATTTTGAAATTTCTGTTTTTAAATAATGAATATAATTGAAATTTTTTATTATTGATATTTTTGTTTTATTATTAATGTTTTTGTTTTATATTTATGTGTTGGAAATAGTAATGTTAATGACAATATAAAATGTACAATATATATAATTGGTATATTATTATATAATTATAGATAATATATGATAAAAATGATAATAATAGATAAGTTAATTAAATAATATATACATTAAAAATATAAAAAAAAAAAATAAAATAAAAAATAAAAAATGAATAATATGAATAAAATAAATAAAAATATAAAAAATAAAAAAAAAATATAAAAAAAAAAGAAATTAAATTAAATTAAAGAAACTAATTTTATTTCCTTTTAACTTGTTTAAATAATATTCCAGTTTTTTCTTTTTTCTTTATGTGATTATATTAATTATCATTCTTGATATTATTATTATTATTTATTATTATTATTATTATTATTATTATTATTATTATTATTATTATTATTAATTATTATTATTTAATTAATTTAAAATTTTTTATTTTTTTATTTCTTATTAAATTATTTCACTTATAAATTTAATTATTCATTTATTAAATATAATAAATTTATTTAATTTTATATTTATTTATTTATTAACTTATAAAACAAAATCATATAAAAAATAATATATTACCAAATATAGTTTATATCAAATTAATTAATTAAATTTAATTTAATTAAATAAATCTAAATGTTAAAAAAAAATGTAAAAATTATTTTTTTTTTATTATCCAAAGGTGTTTGTTGCTTTTTTTAATTATATCAAAAGTTGTTTTGTTTTGTTATGAAAACAATTTTTTTTTATAATATATAATATGAAAAATTATGATATTAAAAAAAAAAAAGAGGGAATTCTATGATATATTTATATTTTATATAATGAAGAAAAAAAAAATAAATTTATTTTTATTAAACTTTATAAAATAATAATTTTTATAATCGTGGTCAAGTATCTTTATGGTTAAGAAACTTTTTATTATATAAATAAATAGATTTATATTATTATACCATTCCACTAATGTTTTTTTTTTTTTTTTTAAAATTTTATTTTTATTTTTATTTTTATTTTTACTTTTACTTTTTTTTTCTTTTTTTTTTTTTTTTCAATTATACCATAGATATACACAATTACAATTATATTAATTATTATAAGCAATATAATAATAAATAATATATAATATATAATATCAAATATCATTTTTAATTACATTTTTTGGTCATAAGAATTAATAAAATAATAATAAAAAAAATTAATTAACTTAATCAGGATTTTTACATTTGAAAAATTTTACTTTATTTTATTTTCTCTTAATATTTCATTATATTTCATTATTTCATTCTTAATAGAATACATTATTATTATTATTATTATTATTTTATTAATTATTAATAATATCCTTGGAATAAATGAATAAAACATTACATTATAAATTAAATACATAATTATTACGTTTTTATTTTTTATTTTAAAAATATAAATATTATTAATATTAATATTAATAAAACATTAATTAATTAATTAATTAATTAATTAACAGTTAATTAAAATTTAAGTAAAAATTAGTATAAAATAGAATAGAATATATTAATAATAAATATTATCACGAGGTCTCATATACACATAATCTATTTACGCCATAATTTTTATTTACATAGTATAAATATATATAAATTACTTTTTTTTAAATATTTAAATTTTAATATGAACTTTATAATAATCTATGATTTATATATCAAACTTTATATACTTTATGTCTCAAGAAAGAAAATAAAATCCTTGCCAAAGAAATTCTTACCAAGAACAGTTTTGAAGAATGGAAATTCTGAATCCGTATCACCAATATTCTTAAATCAAAAAAAAAAAAAAAAAAAAAAAAAAATAATTAAAATTTTTAAATAATATTTAATTAAAGAATTTAATAAAAGATTAGAAAAGTTAAATAATAAAAAAATGGCAGCTGAATACCAAAATATGTTAATGTACTCGAAAAACATCTTTAAAATTATGTATTTCAAGATACCAAAGATATGTACTATGATTATAGTATATATGTTAAGGGATAACCTTAGAATATATTAATATATTAGATAATGCTTATGAAACCATAAAAAAAAACTTTAAATTTTATATGGTAAAAAAAGAAATTTATTAATGTCCAGTACTGGTTAGTCAAAAAGATAAAAGCTAAAGACCTCTCATTATTTATGGATATAATTAACCATATAAATGAAATATTTAAGAATTATAGACAAAAGTACTACTAATTTAGACGTTTGAGGGAAATTAAAAGAATTTTTTAATTATCTTTTCCAAAAAAAAAAAATAAAAAATTAAGAGACTTAATACACTCAAATAACACTGAATTAAGTTGAAAATATTCTAAATGATGTCATTAATAAAATAATAAATTTTATAAATATTTATTTGTATAATTATTATCGACTTTAATAAAAATGTTTTGGAGAATCAAGATTTTTTGGATTTTTATATATATCAATATTTATCCAAAATAATCATATTATTAATAATAATATGATTGTTGAATGCAGATATAATGTCCTTCCTAAAAAAAATTCAAAATTAACATTAAAAATAATAAAAAAGGTTAAAAGGGAAAATAAAAATAATAGTAACAATAACAATAATGAATATGAATATACAATAAATAATAAATTTATTTATATTGATGGTACTGAAATTATACCGAAACTAACAATGAAATTGATATTACAAATAATTATAATAATAAAAAAGCTACAAAAAAAAAAAAAAGAATTAATATTAAATATATATAGATTATTTGGGAAGGAATGTAGAATTTGACAATTATAATTATGGAGAATAGTTTAATAAAAAATTGTTTAAAATAGAAAAAAATATTAATAATAAATGTCATCATAAAGTATCATGTACACGTGTTAATCCATAAATGACTGAATCTATGTTACGCCATAATTAATTTACTTAATAATAAATATATGTAAATTTTATCATTTTTTCCAATAATTATTTATTTATTTATTTATTTATTTATTTATTATTTATTTATTTATTATTTATTTATTTATTTATTTTTTATTTATTATTTATTTATTTATTTAAAAAAATCTATGTATATTATTCATCATTTGTATATTAATTATTACTACTGTAAAAAAGAATTAATTGGAATAAAAAGAATGAATCATACTTTTGATTATTTATATTAACGAGATAGTTAATAATTAATAATTATTAAAGAATAAATATAAATAATAAAAAAATTTTTTTTTCTTTTATAATAATGAATTTACTTATGATTTTTATTTATTATTTCACTTTAATATTATTATTTATAAATAAAAATAATATATAAAAAAAAAAAAGTAACAATACAATAGAAGAATTTATTACTTTTTTTTTTTTTGTTTGTTTGTTTGTTTGTTTTATTTTGTTTTGTTTTGTTTTATTTTGATTTTGTTATTTTCCCTTTTTTCTTTTTTTTTTCTTCTTATATATTGGTATTTTTTATTAACCACTATTTACTTTTTTTTTTTCATAATTTTTCAATTATTCTCTTTTTTTTTTTATTAATATTAATTAATAAATTGGTCTATTACTTATATCTAAAAGATAACTATAATAATATTTTACTTATTATTATTATTAATTATTATATTAATTGTTATATTATTATATTTTATTTATTATTTATTAATAATTAAATAATTATTTAATTCTTTTTTCAAACTCTACAAAATAAATTAATAATAAAAGTATTTATTATTATTATTTTAAAAAAAATTCATCTATATATAAATTTTATATATTTTTAAAATAAAGAAAAGTAAATAAAAAGAAAGAAAAAAAAAACATATATATAAAATAAAATAAAATAAATATATATATATATATATAATAGTAATAAATAAGATTTAAGAAGAATTAAAGCTAAAACTTAAATATTTTGAATTTTTTTTTTAAAAAAAAGTAGTTTTTTTTTTTTATTATTCTATTTTATTTTTTTTCTCTTCAAAATATAAATATATATTTTTTTTTTAAGAATGGATATTAAATTATTTTTTTTAATAAAATAATAATATATAAAATATTAAGATAAGTAGTTTAATAGGTATATATATGTAAATATATATATATAAAAAAAAGAAAATTTTTGAAAATTAAAAATACTTAAAAAAAAGAATAAAAAATTAATATAAACCATTTTTCATTATTTCCTTTTTTTTTTTTTTTTTTTCTACATATATAAAGTTTTTTTTTTTTTTTTAAAAATATATATATATATATTATTATTTAATTATGATAAAAAGTTTTTTTTTTTTTTTTTTTTTTTTTTTTTTTTTTTTTTAATATATATATATATTTTTTCTCGATTTTTGAGATATATATCCTTTTTTTTTTTTATTATTCTTTTTTTATTTTATTTTTATGTTTGATTTTTTTTTTTTAAAAAAAAAAGATATTAGGTTATTAACAATTATATATTGATTTTGTTAAAATGATTATATGTTTGTATATGCTTTTTTTTATATATTATTATTACTATTATTGTTATTATTATTAATTCATTTGTTTATTTGTTTGAAAAAAAAAAAAAAGTTTTTTTTTTTTTATTTTTTTTATTTTTTTTTTTTTGTGTTTATGATAAAGAATGATTATAAATAAATTATTGAGAATCAGTGGTTTGATTTGGATCTACTATAGTATTAATTTTAGCATATAGTGATCCACCAAGTCTTATCAAAGCTTTAAGATTTTCATATTTAAATGTAGCTTTATCGGTATCATATACTTGTTCATTAACATGAATCTTAACAATTTCACCCATATAAAGAATAGCAGTTTCTTTACCTTCTTTATTAATAAATGGAATACGTTGTGAAACTTTACATTCATAATTTACTGGACTTTGTGCAATAAGTGGTGATTTAATAATGGTTGATGGTTTGGGAGTAAAACCAATTCTATCAAATTCTGAAACTTCTGGTGGACATGGCATACCACTAGCATGTGCAGATCTTTTTATTATTGTTGTTGTTGTTGTTGTTGTTGTTATTGTTATTATTATTATTAATTTATTATTTTATTATTTTATTATTAAAAAAATATATTTTTTTAATTAATAAATAAATATGAATTGAATTATTAATAAATAATAAATATAAATATATATAGATTTTAACTATTAATTAATACTTACTCTATAAACCAATCTGAAATCAAATTTACAGCAAATTCATTAGAAGCATCGATATTAACTTGGGTATCTTTTAATGAACCATCTGAATTCTTAAAAACTGTAAGACTAAAAGTAGGTGGATCTGTACAAACTAAATTTGTGAAAGAATATGGTGCAGCATTTGAAATACCTTCAGGTGAAATTGTAGAAATTATACATGCTGGTCTTGGGAACTAATAAATTGTTAAAAATAACAAAAAAAAATAATAATAATTATATAAATTATTATATTATATATAAAAATTAAAAAGATATTATTAACTATTGAAATATAAATATATTAAAATGAAATTTATTTAAAAAATAATATAATAATTGAAATTTCAATTCTATATATTGTATGTAAAAAAAAAAAAAAAATCTCTTTATTTAATTATATAATTCTATTAATTTATATATATATTTATATATCTACTAATTAAAAAATAAAATAAAATGAAATGAAATGTAATTAAAATATATATATATATAACTCCATAATTAAAAAATTTAATGAAATTTAATTATCCTTAATTTTTATTTATTTATATAAAGTTTTTTTACAAATATATAATATTTTTTTAATATATTATACACTTATATATCAAAACCAAAAATAAAAACATTAAAAATAAAGTTTAGATAAATTAAAAAGAAAAAAAAAAGAAAAAACTTACACTTCCTACAAGAAATTGATGAAGTTGAGAACTTGTGAAAACATTGGGTTCAAAAGTAAGAGTTTTACCTGAAAGAATTTTTTGAGATTCACCCATTTTCCAATTTGAATTTGAAGTGGGTACTTTTTGGAAAGATTGATTATTGGAAACTTTAGTTGGCATTTTTTTTGTAAATAAGAAATGATTGGGTTGGTTTGTAGTAAAATTACATTTAGATAAAGATTGGGTAACTGATGATAAAACGTTTATTGAACAAGGTACTTTACTGACAACTGGATTAGAAAGATACATTTTACAATTTATTATATTATCAAGATTATTATAATTTTTCTTTTTTTTTGTAGTATTGGTATTATTATGATTTGAAGTATGAGAGGTATTATAAGATTTATTAATTACTTCATAAATATATTTTATATAAAAATTTAAAAATATAGAAAAAAAATATAATTGATATATTAATTTTAAAATGTATAACGATTTTGTAAGATTATTTTTATACAAGTATAAAAGAATAGTATTTAAGAATTAAATATATATATATTTATAAAATTATTTTCATTAATAAATTCAATATTTATATCAAATACTATATAATAATTTATACTACATAATTATTTCTTTTTATTTTAAGTTCTATTTATAAATTATTTTTTTTCACTTTTATTTATTCAAAAAAAAAATAATTATATACTATAAATTATAAAAAACTATATAAATAATATTAATAAATAAATAAATAAATATTATTCAATTTGAAATAAAATTAATGATTATAAAATTTAAATGTTATTGTGCAAAGAAAAAATAAAAGTTTTTTTTTTAAAAATAATACATATATCATTAAAATTGGATGATATTATTAGATTATATCATTTTAATATATATTATTATTATTATTTAATTAATCTTTACATATTATATTATTTATTCCTATAAATATCATTTATTTATTTATTTATTTATTTATTTATTTATTTTAAACTTTTTTTTTTAATTTTTATTTATTTATTTTTTTTTTTTTTTTTTGTTTTATTTTAATTGTTTTCATTCATTTTTCGTTCCTAAAAAAATCTTTTTTTCAAAAATTTATTTTCGTTTTTCATATATACTAAAATATATTGAAAATAATTGTATAATTGAATATAATATATGGATAATATATGTACTGCATATAATGATTAATTTATATAGATATTTTTTTGAAAAAATTTTTTTATTATTTCACAAATATTGTTGTATATTTTAGTTATATTTTAATATATTATAAAACTTCAAAAAAATAAAATATTTTATTTTCAATAATATATTACAATATATTATAATATACTTTATTTTTTATATTCTAAAAATGATGAACAAAATTTATTATTATTAATAATTTTTACCATCTGAATTTTGAATGACATGATATTATATTTTTAAATATATTTTATATTTTATATAATTTATTTATTTATATAATTATAATATATTATTTAATAGTGATAAGATTATAATAACTATATAAAACCATAAATAATTATATTATATATAATATATTATATTATATATTATAATCTTATTATTTCTTATTATTTATTATTTATTTATTATTTATTTATAAATTTATAAATTTATAAATTTTTTATTAATTTATTTTTTTTTTTTTAAATTTTATTTTTTCAATGTTCAGTAAAAAATGTGGATTTTTTTTTATAATTCTGAATATTTATATAATAAATTCTTTTTATTTAAACAGATTTTCAATAAAAAATAATAATAATATTTAAAATAATATAATATTTATTCTTCATATCTTTCTTATTTATATTTTATTATTTTTTAATTTTTATTTTTAACAGTAATTTTTATTAATTCAGTTTTTTTGTTTTATCAATTTTGTTTGTTCTTGTATTAAAAGCTATTATTTTATTGTTCTTAACTTTTCAATATATCATCAATTACTTATTAAACTACAAAGAATAAAAATAAAAAATATATTTATATAATATATATTTATATAAAAGTATATAAATCTTTATTATTTAATATTTACCATTCATTTTTTTCACATTCATATCGATAGTCATAAAGAATATATTATTATTATATTTATATTTTGAAATATAAAATATTATGTTCTATTTATTGTTTAGTAATAGTAAAAAATGGGTATTATTTAAACAAATATGAATACTGAGGTTATAATATAATAATTATTGATAGATTGGTATATTTTGATATTATATTTTTTATGTCAAAATAAAGCAGTATTCTTTTTTATTGTTTTAAAAATATAAAAATTATTTAAAAATTGTTCTTTAATATTAAAGTAATAAATAAAAGAATATGATCAAAAATATTTTTTTTTTAATTATTTCATGGTATATATATATGTAACATTTTACAATAATTCGTTTTGTTTTTTTATTTCTTATAATAATTTTATGAAAATACTTTTTTTATTATAACAAAAAAATTTTCAATTCTGCTATTTTTATAAATTCTGTGAAAAATTTTTTTTAAAATTTAATACTTTTTTTCTTTTTATATACTTCTATTATTATGATTAAATATAATTATAATCATAATTATTATTAAGTTATTATTAATTATAATTTTCTTATATATAATAAATATATATATTATAATTTTTATTATTATTTTTTTTAAGGATTTAAATTTAAATATTAAATTTAATTTAAATTGTTAAATCATGATATTAATTCTAATTTTTTAAGGATTTATTCAATGTTATCTTGTTATACATTGTAGTATTAATTAAGAATTTTATCAAATAAGAAAAATTAATATTAAATTTATATATATAAAATATATATACTTTTTTTTATATTTGTATATATATTTATTATATAATTTATTTAAAACAATATGATTCATAGCAATTTTTAATAAAAGATATGAATAAATGAAACAAACAAATATATATATATATAAAAGATTAATAATATTTTGTTACATATAACTATGTAACTATAATGGAATAAGTAACTTTTTATATTAATTTAAAAAAATATAAATAATTATTAAAAAAATTTAGACAATTAAAATATATATATATATTATGTAATGTAAAAATTACATTTCATGGTTTTCAATGATATTTTGTAGTTATTTATATAATTAATAGTAATAAAAATAAGTATTTAATCATATAGTTTATAAAATATAAAGATAAAATACTTATATAGAGCTATAGAAAGTGTTATAGTATAGTATAAGAATAAAAATTGATATTAATATTTATATTTAATAATAATAATAATAATTAAAATAATTAAAAGTAAATTTTAATAATTATGTATATGAGTTTAAAAAGTAAAGATTTTAACGTTTAATTTTATTCAATAATTATTAATGCGTAATTTTCAATAATTAATGCATGGTCTTTATTATATTTTTTTTAAAAATAATTTTTTTTAATTATATAACCAACTACAAAATATCATTAAAAATATTTACACTTTTATTATTATAGATTTAATTAAACTTTTAAAAATATGTTTTTTATTTTATTTACTTTAATTTATTACTTATTTAATTAATAAATATAATAATACATTTTGTTATAAAAAACCTACAATCTTTTAAAGATTGTAGGTTCAATAAAGTATTTAAAAATAAAATATTTTCTAATATAAAATACCTTTTAAAAAAAAATATAGCATAAAATATAAATTTTTTACAAAGAAACTAAAATTTTTAGCCCAATCATTGAACAGTATTTTAATTGAAAATATTACTTTAATATATTACAATGATATTGTGTAATTTTTATTATAATAAATAAAAAAAAAAAAAAAGAAATTATACCTCAAACTGTCAAAAAATTAATTAAAAGAATATATATTTTAATTATATTGTAATATATTTTGTATATGCTATTATAAAACTTTAATTTATATAAATTAATATAAATAAAAAAAAAACTGGTAAACTTTATTTCTTAAAATAATTTTTATGTTAAAAATACATATATATCATATGCTCAAATGTATTTATGTTATTTTTATATAATAAATAAATAAATAAATAAATAAATAAATAAATAAATAAATAAATAAATAAATAAATAAATAAATAAATAAATAAATAAATAAATAAATAAATAAATAAATAAATAAATAAATAAATAAATAAATAAATAAATAAATAAATAAATAAATAAATAAATAATAAATAAATAAATAAATAAATAAATAAATAAATAAATAAATAAATAAATAGATAAATAAATAAATAGAAAAAATAATAAATAATAAATAAATAAGTAAAAAAGAAAAAAAACAATATATATTATATTTGTATAAGCACATAATAATTTTATTTATTTCTAATAATGAATGATAATATTTTGTTTTTAATAAATAATGATTTTTATTATTAATTTTTGTTTTGATTAATCTTATAAAATATATTTTTATCATTATTGAATTATACATCGTTATTAATTTATAAAATATAAAACAGAGAACAGAGAAATAAATATTGAAAAAATCATTATTTTTTTTTATAATTAAATTGTATATTTTAAGATGTAAAGACCATTTTGTAATTATTTATAATTAAAAAAAAATTAACTTTATTATATGGCTTTGATTTTATATAATAATAAATAATTCATAAATATTTTTATACAATATTAATAAATGTAAATTAAAATGTGGCGTTGATTAATATAAATTATTAGATTAATTTGATATATAAAAAATTTATAGAGAATGGAATATAAATTAAAAAATGAAATAATAATCTTTAATAACGGATGATATAGAAGTATCTTTTATATATATACATATATATATAAAAGAGAAAAGAAAATAATAAAATAAACAATAAATTTAAAAAAAAAAATAAAAATAAAAATAAAAATAGAAATAAAATAGAAATAAAATAAAGCAAAAAAAAAAAAAAATAATTTTAATATTTTATTTATTCATTGATTTAATAAATATAATAATAATATATACATTTATATAACATTATATAATTGTAATTTCTTTAAAAAGATAATTAGATAAATGAAAATTCAAGGTAATTAACAAACAAAAAAAGTGTAACATTAATTTGTAATAATAATTATCTTGGATAATATTAATAAATATATTTTAAAATTTAATTATATCATAATAGTTAAAAACAAACATAATTTAAAAATTGAATAAATTATTTTTTTTCATTATAAAATATTTTATTTAAGTAAATATCAATTAAAATTATAAATAAAAAAATAAATATTTAAATAAAAAGATAAAAAATAAAAAAAAAAATAAAAACAAAAATAAAAGGTAAATACAAAGTATTAATATTTATTAATTGTATATATTATATTTAAAGTATGATTATTTTTTTAAGAAATATAAAAATAAAATTAGTTTTAATGTTATTCCTACTTTTATGAATATTTTTATTATATATATAGGACATTTTTAATTTATAAATCATTAAATTAAAAAGACTATAAAACTAATTTTTCCTTTTTATATATAATTATTTAAATTGATATTTATTTTTATATTTATTTATTGGTTTTTTTCTTTCTTTCTTTTTTTTTATTTATTTCTTTAGGCAATAGAATTATAAAATTATATAATCAATACTATATATATACTAAGAATGAAAAATATAATAATAAAATAAACAAAGAAATATAGTATATTAAAAAGGAATTGAAAACATAATATATAATATAAATACAACATAATATATAATATAACCAAACAAAAAAAAAATTATAATAATAAAAACAAAAAAAAAATAAAAAAAAATATAAAATAATAATATAAATTAGAAGAAATGTTTTATTCAAAATTAATATTATTATTTTTATTAATAGTGACAATAATTTTTGTTGTTAATGTCAATGGGCAAGATGCACCAGTTAAAGACGATGAATTAAAAGAATTCATGGAATATGAAGTTGATGAACATGGTAATATAATTAGTTCTAAAAAAGTTTTAAGAAAAGAAGAAGATTATGTAATTGATTCTACTTTTAAACCTGATAATTTTGATGAAATTCCTCCAGTTGAAATGGATGAAAATGATAATTCAGAAAAAAGTGAAATGATAATAGATGAACTTGAAAATGATGTAGATACTGATGGAATAGATGAAGAATATGAAAATAATTTTGTTTCAATTCAAATGGATAATTATATTCATCATCCTTCTGGAAATGAAATAAAATATCAAAATAATAATGAAGAACCAGTTATAACTGAAATACCAACCATTTTTGAGAATGAAAATGAAAATGAAAATGAAAACAAAAATGAAGGTGAAGGTGAAGGTGAAGGTGTAAAAGAAATTGAAATAGAAACTATTTATGAAATTGAAAATGAAAAAGAAAATGAGAATGAAAATGAGAATGAAAATGAGAATGAAAATGAGAATGAAAATGAAAATGAAAATGAAAATGAAAATGAAAATGAAAATGAAAATGAAAATGAAAATGAGAATGAGAATGAGAATGAAAATGAAAATAAGAATGAAAATGAAAATGAAGAAATAAATAACGGAAATAATGTAAAGGAAGTTGAAGTTGTTTTAGATGAAACAATTATTATAGCTAAAAGTAGTGATATGGAAGATTTCTTTAAAACAAATGAAAGAATGGTTATAGGTTGTTTTGAAAGCGTAGGAAATGAAGATTATATGAATTTTAGAAATATTTCCAATGATATGATTGAAAGTCCAAGTTATGCTACTGAAAATTATTTTAATGGTGAAGTATTAAAATTTATTTCTATTAATGATAATCAATGTAGAAATATAGTTAAACGATACACAGGACTTAGTATTTTTAAAAATGATGTTGTTTATTGTATTAATCATAGATGTTATGAATATGATCCAAAAGATTTATTAAATTTTGATAAATTTCAAGAATTTATGGAATCTAAAGAATTACCATTAGTTTCTGTTTATGATCCAAGTAAAAAGGATATTTATCGTCAATGGAAAATTCCAATGATTGTTTATTTAAATAAAGATGAAGAAAGAGCTAAAAAAGATGTTAAAACCTTTATAAATGATATAGCAGAAAATTATAGAAAAGAATTTTTTTTCTTTATAACTAATGAAGATCAATTTGATATTAGTGTAGAAGATGAACCTTCCGATAATAATGTTCTTATTTATGCTCCTCAATTCCAAACTTTATATTCTATTCAAGAAATTTTAGATCCAGAAGATATTATTGATAAGGTAGCATTAGAATCCTTTATTGAACAATATAAAAAGAATTTATTAACACCAAAAATGGTCATTCAAGATTTTGAAAAATTATGGGATTATGATAATTTTATTGTTAGATCTGTTCCAAGATATTATTATCCAACTGTTTTAAATCCTTTACGTGATTCACTTGTCATCTTTTATAAAGAAGATTGTCCATATTCACAAGAAGTAACTATAATTTATAGATAGATAATAGATATAAGAATATATATACATACCTAAAAACAATATATAAATATATATATATATATATATATACAACTTTTATATTTTTATATTCATATATATATATATATATATAATATACATTTTTTTTTTCTATATATTTTTATTTTATTTATTCACTTATTTATTTTAATTTATTTTATTATAATTTATTTAATCAATAATATATATGTATATTTTATAAATAGTTGTTAAAAACTTTTGTCAAATTAGGTAAAAAATATATTAATTATCGTTCTGAATTTAGTGTTGTTAAATATGAAGCAGAAGATCAAAAAATTCCAAAAATGTCATTATGGAGAAAATTAGAAGGTAAATATATATATATATTATGTTTAATATTTTTATAATAATAGTAATAGTAATAAGTAAATAAGTAAATAAGTAAATAAGTAAATAAGTAAATAAGTAAATAAGTAAATAAGTAAATAAGTAAATAAGTAAATAAGTAAATAAGTAAATAAGTAAATAAGTAAATAAATAAGTAAATAAATAAATAAATAAATAAATAAATAGATAAATAAATGATATAATATTATATACATTAATATATATTTAAATGATAGCTATATAATTAAATAATTATGTAAATCATAATATATATATATATTGATTAAATAGAATGAAATATTAATGAAATATTAATTATTATTATTATTATTATTATTACTATTATTATTATTTTTGAAAAAAAAAAAAAAATATTATATAGGTTATCCAACAGTGGTATTATTTAAAGCAAGTCCATATACTAGAAAAAAGAAGGAGTTTTTCGTTTATCCAGATAATGCTGGAAGAAGTGCCGTTACTATAGATAAATGGGTTCAATTACATTCTTTGTAAGTTTACTATCTGTTTATATGTATAATAAAAATATATATATATTAATACATATTTAAAAAAAAAAGAATTTATTATTATTATCATTATTTTAATTATAATAACTATTTATTTATTTATTTATTAATTTATTTATTTATTAATTTATATAATTATCTTTATTTTTTATTTTATCTTTTTTTTTTTCCTTTTTTTTTTTTTTTATTATTGTTTTTCTTTATATAAATAAATAGCTATAAACCAAAAGCTAGTTTTACACTTGAAGATTATAAAGAAAAAGAAGCTTTAGAAGTTGATTCTGATGAACTTGAAGATAATGAAGAAGAAGAAGAAAGAATTACTAAATATTTACAAGATCCAAATCTTATTTTTACACGTTTTGGTTATGGTAAAGAAATGGAAGGATCTAATGATTCAGAAGATGAAGATAGTGGTGAAGATGAAGCTGAATATTACTTTGATAATTTGAATACAAAAAAAGATATGCCTATGAGTATGCATTATTTTTTATTTTATTTTATTTATTTATTTATTTATTTATTTTATATTTTATTATAAATTATTTTATCTATTTTTTTAATTAATTATAGATATATATATATATATTAATATTTTATTTTATTTTATTTTATTTTTATAATTTTTAAATTTTTAGCTGGTACCTATTATGAATTATCATCAACTACTTATGCTATAAAAACATCAACTTATACTCCACCACCATCTATATATGATGATGATGATGAAGAAAATGAAAAGAAAGATGATGATGATGAATAAAAAAATATATATATATTTAAAATAAAAAAAATATATATATAAATATATAAATGAATAAAAAAAAATTTTTTTTAAATAATAGAAAATTAAAATAAATTATAAAAAAAAAAAAATAAAAATATAAATAAATAAATAAATAAATAAATAATTGTAATAATAAAAATCATTATAATAATTTAATTTATATAATATAAATAAATAAATAAAAAAAAATTTCATAGATATAATTATAAAATAATCATATTTCATAATAATTTGAAAAAAAAAAAAAAAGAATATCTTTTTATAATTTTTATTTTATATATATATATATATATTTATCATTTTTAATATATATATATTTCTTATTTTATTTATTTATATCTATAAGGAAACTTATTTTCAATTTTTTTTTTTTTTTTTTTTTTTTTGCTCTTTTTTATTCTTATACTTTTTTTTGCTTTTTTTAATTTATATTATATTACATTATATTATATTTAAAATAAAATAAAATAAAATAAAAAATAAAATAAAAAAAAAAAAAAAAATGAATTCAGCAAAATTCAAGTTATTTTTTTATTATTCACATTAGCTTGGTCTTCTTCAATTGTTGAGGAAAAAACCGATATATATAAATGTGAATAGAAATATTGATGAAGCTGATAAATTATTTGAACATACTAATAAAAATAACTTGAAATTTTTTTTAAAAAAAAAAAAAAAAAAAAAAGACTAATAATAATGAAATGAAAATTTTTTACTAGTTAATTATGTTAATAAAAAATATATATAATACTAGAATAATACACACAAAAATCAATAATTTAGTTTTTTTTTTTTTTTTTTTAAAAAAAAATATTAGATTTAAAAAAAAAAAAAGAAAAAGAAAAAATATATTTTCATATTACACTAAATCATTGTATTACAAAAATTTTTAAAAAAAAAAAAAAAACTATTAATAACAATAAAAAAAAAGTTTACATTTAAATTTATAGGATTTGTTTTTATAATATTGATATATTTATGTTATAATAAATATCTATATATATAGATGTTTAAATATATATATACATATATTTTTTATATATATTTTATATATTTTTACCTTTTCAATTTTTTCTTTCTCTTCAATTTTTATAACATTTATAGTGAATTTTAATGAATTTTTATTTTTATTATTATTAATAAAAATTTGTCGTCACAATGTTATTTGTCATATTCTAACAATAATAATAAATAAGAAAAAATAAATAAAAAAAAAAAAAAAAGAATAAAAAGAATTTCTGTGTTAAAAATGATTTTTTTTTTGTGTAATATATAAAAATAATAGAAATTTAATTATTAATTATTAATTAATATACAAATTTTAAAATAATTCAAAAAAATAATAAAATTAAGTTTTATTAATTTATTATATTCAATATAATAATATATTGAATGTGGTGCATTTCGCAATCGTGCATTTCGGAATCGTGCATTTCGGAATTGTGCATTTCGGAATCTGTGGCGCATGAAATTTTATATATTAAATAAATGAATAAATAAATAAATAATAATTAAAAATTATAATTAATAATTACAAATTAAAAAATGAAATAAAATGAAATAAAAATAATTATAATAAAATCAAAGAATTGAAAAAAAAAATACAAAAGAATACAAAAAAAATTTAAAAAAGAAAGATTCAAGTTATTCATTAACTTTTACAAACAAACAAAAATCATATTTTTTCAAAGTCTTTTATTTTATTTAATATTTTATAATATTTTTCATTTATATTTAAAATTATTTATATACAATATTTTAATTTATTTTATTATTAAATTGTAATAATAATAACTAAAATTTTAATAAAATAATAAAAAAATAAAAAAATATTTATTTAATGATTTTTTAAACATAATTGATATTATTATTTTTACTAAATAAGATTGACATTGATATTGATAATATTTTTATACTAAAAAATTTGATATTGATATTAATAATAATATATTTATATTAAAAATTTTGATATTGATATTAATAATATTTTTATACTAAAAATTTTGATATTGATATTAATTATATTTTAATTATAGTTAAATAGATCAGTTTTAGATATAATTTAGCTAAAAACTAGCTAAAAAAAATCTTAAAGTAATTTTATTTCCTTATATTGTTACAAGAACAATAATTAAGCATAACATATAATTTAAAAAGGTTAGAAAAATACTAATTTATAATAAAAAATTAGTATTTTTTATTATTTAAATCAATTAAGCAATTATACCATAATTCAACAATATCTTTTCTATCATATCCATTATAAATATAATCTTTTTCCATATACTTATAATTTTCAATTATATTTTTTATTTCATCAGTTTTTTAATTATTTTTTGTTTTTTTCTCCAGATTCCATTAATTCTCATTTCGTAATCATTGTAGGAAAAGGATTCTTCTTTTTTTAATATATAAATTAATTTAAAAAATGAAGATTTTTTTGGAAATAAATTATTTAAGTAATTATTAAAATATTCTGAAGCATTATTTGTTATATGCTCTATATTCTTATAATAATTCCAATAATTAGTATTATATTTATGTAAATAATTATTTTTAAAATATAATAGTTTTATTTATTTAATGATAACAGAACAAGTCCTTTTTTATATACAATTTTTAACAAAATATTATTTAAAAGATTATTAATAAAATAATATTTAATTTTATTTAATTATTTATGTATTTATTTATTTATATATTTATTATTTATTACAATAATTATTTATTTAATAATTATAATAGTTTTATTTATTTAATGATAACAGAACAAGTCCTTTTTTATAATACAATTTTTAACAAAATATTATTTAAAAGATTATTAATAAAATATTATTTTGATTTTATTTAGTTATTTATATATTTATTTATTTATTTTTGATAAATGTGGCTATAAAATATTTTATCATCAAGCCACATACAATAATGTACGATTCCGAAATGCACTTCTCCCTAATATATTAAATAAATAATAAATGAAAAAAAAAAAAAAAAAAGTATATATATAGAATAAATATCATTTCATGTTTTTTTAAAAAAAAAAAAAAAAAAAACAAAACAAAACAAAACAAAACAAAACAAAACAAACCAAAAAGAAATAATATTAAAAAAAAAAAATAAAAATAAAAAATTATTATTATAATAAATAAATTTTTATAAAGTAATAAGAATATTATTAATTATAAAAAAAAAAAAATAAAAAAAAAATAAATAAAAAAAAAAAAAATGAAATTCAACAAAATTCAAGTTATTTTTACATTACTTGCATGTACATTAGTTTGGTCTTCTCCAATTGTTGAGGAAAAAACCAATACTATAAATGTGGATAGAAATATTGATGAAGCTAATAAATTATTTGGACATACTAATAAAAAAGTTGTAATAAAGAAAAAATGTAATGTTAATTCAAGTGAAAATATCAAAACCAATCCAGTTGAAGAAAAAAGAAGATTTAAAAATAATTAAACCTACCGATAATTTCCAAAATATATCTAATAATAATTTTGCTATTACTGAATTTAGAGGTGATTATGGGTTAGATCAATTCTTAGAAAGTGGTGGTGGTGGTATTAATGAACATTTGAATTTTATATATGATTATATGGGATATAATCTTACAAAATTATTTAAAACTGCAGAAGAATTAGCACAGGAATTTGGTTGTAGTTCTTTGTATATTAAAATAATAAAGGTGGTTATTACTTTGGAAGAGATTATGATATGACACCAACTACTAATTTATTAGTTCTTGCTAATTATCCAGATCATGGTTATTCTTCTATTTCAAGTTCAGATGTAAATGGTGTTGCTCAATTATTCAAAACAAATAATAAAAATGAATTAGAACAACTTGTAAAATTATTCGCTATTATTTATCCAGTAGATGGTATAAATGAAAAAGGATTAAGTATTACTTTGAATTCTGTATTAGATGGTACTTTATGGAAAACTTTTCAAAATGAACCTAATAAGAAAACTATTTCTCATACTACTGCTGTTCGTCTTATCTTGGATAAAGCTGCTACTGTCAATGAAGCTATTGAATTATTAAAATCTTTGAATTATGATGGTTCAATTCAAAATGTTCATTATCAAATTTCTGATACAACTGGTAAATCTGTTGCTATTGAATACTACAATGATAAAATGTACATTACTGAAACTCCAGTATTGACTAATTATTATGTTAGTGAAGATATTCCAGAAGGACATAATTCTGAATATCCAATTGATAAAAGATTTAATGATTTAATGAAATTTTACAAAGCAAAACCAATTATGAATTATACAGAAATAAAGGAATCTATGATAGCTGCAAAACAAGATAGTCAAGAAGCAAAAACAGAATGGACAGTTATTTATGATACATTAAATTTAGAAGCTAATTACTATCGTAAACTTGATTATCAACATGTTTATCGTATAAAATTAGAATCTAAAAAATCAACTGAAAATAGTCCAGATGAACACTAAATAAACCAATTATAATACATTCTTTCTTATAGCTTTTTTTCTTTATTATAATAAAGTTTATTATTTTATTATTATTATTAATTTTTTTTTTTTAAAAAAAAAAAAAAAAAATATTTTCATATATACATAAAATAATAAAACAATTAGAATGAATATATATATAAAAAAAGAGAAGATAGAAATTTAAAATTAAAATTAAAAATAAAATAAATTATAGAAAGAATTATATTAAAATAAAATGAATTTTAAATTTTTTTTTTTTTTTTTTTTTTTTATTTTTTTTCACTTTACTTTTTTTAAATGTTTTCATTTATAATGAGATAAAATATCAATTATATTTTTATTGTAATATTCTGCTGCTATTAATAGTGTTTTTTTTTTTTTTTTTACCCTATTTATTCTATTTATGAATATTAACTCCTCCATATGCTATTAAATATTTTACTAAACTATAATTTTCACTTTCATAAGCATAAAATAAAGGTGTTTCACCATCCTTATTTTCTTTATTAACATCTGCTCCATGTTCAATTAAATATTTTACTAAAATTTCATTTCCACTTGAACATGCTTCAAATAATGGTGTTCTACCATTTTTACTTACTTTATTTATATATCCATTCCTTTTTTAATTAAATATTTTACTAAACTTTTATTTCCTTTATTTACAAGCCTCAAATAATAGATATTCACCATATCTATCTTCTTTATTTATGTTTGCTCCATGTATCTCAATTAAATTTTTAAATAAATCTACATTTCTATTTTCACATGCATTAAATAAAGGAGTTTTACCATACCAGTTTACTTTATTTATGTTTGCTCCATGTTCAATTAAATATGTTACTAAATTTATATTCCCACTTAAACATGTGTTAAATATTGGTGTTTCACCATTACTTCTTTCCCTATTTATATCAGCTCCATGATCCATTAAAATTTTTAACTATATCTACATTTCCATTTTCACATGCATTAAGTAATGGTGTTTTACTTGAATTGTTGTTTATGTTTACCTCTACTCCAAGTTCAATTAAAAACTTAACTAAACTTTCATTTCTGCTTTTGCAGGCATTGAATAAGAGTTTTTCACCATCGCTATTGACTTTATTTATATCCAGTCCTTTTCCCTTTTTTAATTACTTTGGTTTTTTTATTTATATCTGCTCCATGTTCAATTAAATATTTATATAAAAATTAAAAAAAAAAAAAATTTTTTTTTATACTAATTATTTTATTATTTATTTATTTATTTATTTTTTTTAATAATTACATTTTTAACCATAAATAATTTAAAATATATATATAAAAAAAAAAAAAAAAAAAAAAAAAAAAGTAATCAAATGATAGTATCGAGATGAGATGATTATTTTCAAACAGCTATATATTAAAAAAAAAATTTTTTTTTTTCTTATTTTTAGTTCTGTATTGAAGAAAAAATTTCCTCTAATTATATTTTTAATTATATTTCTATGATATAATAATTTTATTAGTTATCATTATTGGTATTTTTACTATTTTTTTTTTTTTTATCATCTTCTTTATTTATGTGCTCCATGTTCAATTAAATATTTTATTATATTTTTATTTCCATTTGAACATGCCAAAAATAATGGTGTGTAACCATTCTTGGTTTCTTTATTTATATTTGCTCCATGTCCAACTAAATATTTTACTAAATTTTCATTTCCCCTCAAACATGCTGCAAAAAATGGTGTGTAACCATCTTTATCTTCTTTACTTATATTTGCACCAAGGTCAATTATATATTTTACTAAATCTTCATTTCCACTTCCACATGCCAAAAATAATGGTGTGCAACCACCTTCGGTTTCTTTATTTATACCTGCTCCATGTTCAATTAAATATTTTACTAAATTTTCATTTCCATTTAAACATGCTTTAAATAATGGTGTTTCACCATCTTTATTTTCTTTATCTATATCCACACTAAGGTCAATTAAATATTTTACTAAATTTTCATTCCCACTTGAACAGGCATTAAATAATGGTGTTTCACCATTTCTTTTTTTTTTATTTATATCCATGCCAAGGTCAATTAAATATTTTACTAAATTTTTATTTCCACTTGAGCAAGCATTAAATATTACTGCTTCACCATCTTCATTTTCTTTATTTATATCTGCTCCATGTTCAATTAAATATCTTACTAAGTTTTCATTTTTACTTTTACATGCATAAAATATTGCTGTTTCTCCTTTTCTGTTTCTTTTATTTATATTCATTCCATTTTCAATAAAATATTTTACTAAATTTATTTTTCCATTTTCACATAATTTATTTAAATAAGCATAACTTGTATAATAATGTTTAAAATAAAATTTTTTATCATCTATCGGATGTACTACAATCTATAATGGAAAAAATAATTATCATTAATTTATTATATTATATTATATTATATTATATTATATTATATTATATTATATTATATTATATTATATTATTTATTTATTTATTTATTTATTTATTTATTAATTTATTTATTTATGAATTTTTTATAGTCATTAATAGTATTTGATTTATACATATATTTATATATAAATTAAAAAAAAAAAATGTATTGGTATTATTATAATTTTTTTTTTTTATTACATGTATATTTTTTTATTTTAATGTAATTTTCAAGTAAAAATAAACTGGCTAATATAACAAAAAAAAAAAAAAAGTATAAAATACAAAGGTTAAATTTAAATTTAAATTTAAATACAAAGGTCAAGATAAAATTCTATATTTATTTATTTTTTTATTTATTGTTTATTCATTCATTTTATATATTAACTTATTTATTTATTTTTATAGGCCACATTGTAATACATTAATAAAAAGAAAAAAAAAAAAAATCTTTTTTTTTTTATTTATTGCTTTTTTTATTACTTTAATAAAAGGGGAAAAAATAATAAAATAATAAAATGAAATATAAAAGAAAGAAAATTAAATATAGAATATATTTTATTTTAAAATATAATAAAAAAAATAATATAATAATTAATATATATATATATATATATATTGAATATTAACAAGTGGAATTCACAATATTATATAAAAATAAAAATAAAAATAAAAATAACGTAAAATAAATTATAGAAAGAATTATATGAAAATAAAAAAATAATTTATTTTATTTTATTTTATTTTATTTTATTTTATTTTATTTTATTTTATTTTATTTTATTTTATTTTATTTTATTTTATTTTATTTTATTTTATTTTATTTTATTTTATTTTAAATATATTTACTTTGGTTAAGAAAAAAAAAAAAAAAAAAAAAAAACTTTTATTATATATAATGAAATATAATATAAATTAAAAACAAAAAAAGTATAAGAAATAGTATAGAATATTTATAAAATAAATAAGGAAATAATTTTTACTTTTATTAATGAAAAAAAATATTAAATACTTATAATTTATAATTATTATAAATATTATCTACAATAATAATAATAATTATAATTATAATTATAATTATAATAAATATAACATCTATCTATCTCTCTTTTTTATCTATAACTATTACAATAATAATTATTATAATAATAATTATTATAATAATGATGTTTATAAAAAAATAAAAACAAAATATATATAATATATATAATATATATATTTTTTTATAATTATTTGTCTCTCTAATAATTAATAATTAAACATTTTAATCATTATTAATTATTAATTATTAAATTATTATTTATTAATTCTGAAACAAAAATGAAAAACTTGTACATTGATAAGATAAATACATGATCAATGAAATGTTTCATATTTTCATTTGTATATTTTCATTTATAGTATTATTGAATTTATTTTTTTTTCTCTACTTTTAAATTAGTTTTTTTTTTTCTTATTTTTTTCATATTTTTACTAATAATAAATAAATATATAAATATATTTTATTATTATTATCTAATCATTTAGAATAACAATATTAATTATAATTTCTATTTTTATTCAAAAAAAAAAAAAAAAAGGAAAAAGGGAAAAGAAAAGGTTATATAACAAATTAGTAAAAAAAAAAAAAAAAAGGATTTTAATATTATTATTTATGAATGAATATAAAAATAAAAATCATTTACAAAAATAAGAAAAAAAAATGTAAATTATAATAAATAATAATAATAATAAATAGAAAAATAATAAATAGAAAAAAATGTTCCACAAAGAAACAAAAAAAAAAAAAAAAAAAAAAAATAGAATTATACATTCAACTAATATAAAATTTAATATTTTTTATAATTATATTAATTTTACTAATGAAAAATTTTTGGTCATTATTAATTAATTAATTAATAATAATATTAATAATAATAATTAGTATAATAGTTATAAAATGAATATAATAATTATTATTCAATTATTAATATTAAATATTATTATTAAATAGTATTATTAAATATTATTAAATAGTTATTTAAAATAGATTTATAAAAAAAAAAAAAATAAATAAATAAATTGGAAACAGAAAAATCGGTAAAATTAATCTATATATAAAGTTAATTAAATATTTAGTAATAAATAAATTAAATAAATTTTTTTAATTTCTTAATTCTTTATTTATTTGATGATCATTTAGGTAAAAAATGTCTCCTATAAAAAAAAATGGGAAAAATAATTTTAAATTAGATTAAAAGGAAAATCAAAAAAAAAATTATATTTTATTATATTATATTATAATATTATAATATTATAAAATAGATAAATAAAAGTTTTATTTATTTAATATTCCTATTCCTATTCTTATTCCTATTCCTATTCATTACTCATATTCATGAAATATATTTAAATATAAAAGTAAATAATAAAATTATATAAAGATATAAAACATCTTCTATATGAAAATAAAATAAAAATAAAATAATAATATAATAAATATGATATAATAAATATGATATAATAAATATGATATAATAAATATGATATAATAAATAATAAATAATAATAATAAATAATAAAATAGAACGATCAAATTAAAATAAAAAAAAAGTTTAAATATTAACATTATATATATATATATATATAAATTTTTTTTTTAAATTTTGTATTTTATTTTATTTTATTATTTTATTGAATTTTTTCTTTTTTTTTAATATTTTAATATTTTAATTTTTTTTTATTCTTTTTTTATTTTTTTAATAATAATAATTAAATATAATAATAACTTGTTAATTTATTTTATTATTATTATTATTTTATTCTTTATTTTTTTTTGTTTTTTTTTGTTTTTTTTTTTTATAATATATAATATAATATAAAATCTAAAACTTCTTTAATAGTGAGAGTTTTAGATTTATATTTAATTAGATTATAAATAATAATAAAATTTTTTTTTTTATTTTTTTTAAAATTACAGATCTTTTTTTAATTAAAATTAATATTTTAATATATTTTAATATTGTAATATTGTAATATTTATTGTGATTGTAAATTATTAACTTGTAATAATTATTAGTTTGCGATTAAAAATATATAAATACTTGTTTTTTTTTTTGCTTGGTTTTATTTTATAGTTTTATTTTGTTCGTTGTTTTTTTTTTTTTTTTGATTTTTTATTTTTTTATTTTTTTTTTTTTTTTTTTTTTTTTGATTTATTTAAAGTTTTATTTTGTTCGTTGTTTTTTTATTTTTTTTTATTTGTTTGTTTGTGAGTTATTTTATTTTTTTTGTGATTTGTTTTGTGAGTTATTTATTATTGTTTGTTTTTGTGTTATTTTTTTTTTTGTTTGATTGTAATTTATTTTTGATTTGTTATTTGTTTTTGAGTTATATTTATTTTGATATTTGTATATATTATTATAAAATAAGTTTTTTTTTTATATATATTAATATAAAGCTATTATTATTTATATAATATATTTTTAATTTTTTAGTTTTTTAGAATTTTTAATTTTTTTTTTTTTTTTTTTTTTTTTTTGTTATTATAAAGTGTTTGATTGATTATTTCTGGATAAATAACTAAAAAAAAAAAATTATTGATAAAAAGAAAGAAGAAAAAAAAAAAATAGAAAATTCTTATAGGAAAATAATGAAAATAAATACTATATATTATAATTGAATTTTTAGAAAGAAAAAAAAATAAAAATAAAAATAAAAAATATTAGATTTTCTCTATTTATATATTCTTTTTATATATATTTCTTTTCTTTTTTTTCTCTACTATTTTTTTTTTTTTTTTTTTGTTTTAATCTTATTCTTTTTTTCATTATTAACTATTCTATTTTTTTATTTTTTTATTTTATTTTTTTTTTTTTTATTTTATATATATATATATATATATTCTTTGGTTGTTCAATTAAAATAATAAAATAATATTAAGAAAAAGAAAAAAAAAAAAGGTTTTTTTTTTTTTTTTTTTTTTAATAATAATCATATATAAACTATTTGAAATATATATAAAAACAAAAAGGTAATGAAAAATATATATTATATATATATATAATGTTTATATATATATATATATAGTTTTTTTTTTTTTTTTTTTTTTTTTTTTTTTTTTTTTTTTATAAAAGAATACCAGCTTCCTAATAAAAAAATTTTAAAATAAATTAAATACTTAATATATTATTTTTTACTCAATAAAAAATAATAATAATTAATAATATTTCCTCTTATTTTTTTTATTTTTTTAAAGTATTAATTACTTATTTAATTTATTTATATTTTATATTTATTTTTTTTTTATTATAAATATAAATTACTTATATTAAAATAATAAAAGTTATATATTAAATTAATAAGTATTATATTATATTATATTATAATAATAATTTGATTAAAATTATTTATTAATCTTTATTACTATTTTTTTTTCTTATTATCATTATTATTAATTTTTTATTTATTTTTAATTTTTTAATTTTTTTTTTTTTTTACTTGTAATTTATCATTTTTCTTCTTTCTTTTTTTAAAATCATTTAATACATTAATAATTTTGGATAAAAGTTTTGATACATCAAATTAATAGTTTCAGATATTGCCTATATTTATTTTTATAAAAAATATATATTTTTTTTAATTATTTGAAATTAATTAATAAATTAATATAGATTTATGAAAAAAAAAATATATATATATATAATAGTTAAAATAGTTCTTTTTTTTTTATTTTTTTTTTTAAAAAAAAATATTATTATTATAATAATAAAAAAAATACTTACAGGGAAAAACATATCAGCGGTATATTGTTTATTTTTAATGGCAATATTTAATTTACTAACCGTTTCTGCTTCAAGATTTACTAAGGCTAAACCTCTATCTGATATAAAGGAATAATATAAACTATTAAAATCATCCCATAATTCTTCCGGTACTATGACTTCATTAGGTTTAATATTAAAAAGTTCATAGAGTATAGTACAATCATTAATAATACTTTCTTCTCCTGAAGTAAAAGTATTGCCTCTAGAAGATATACTTAAGGAATGATAGGTAGAATAATCATCATTAATATTATTTTTTGAAGATTGACGACTTGATGAATGAATACTTGAAGATCTAATACTAGAAGATTTAATAAGATTAACTTTCGAATTATAACTATCATTTCTTTGCATTCTATTGATCAAAGAAATTTGTGGATTAGAATATGAATATGTACTTATATCCATTGTACTATTATTTATTGGACTAATATTATTTATTGGACTTATTGGACTAATATTATTAAATGAATTATTATAAATATGATCTGATTTAGAATTTATATAATTTGATCTAATAGGATTTGAATTTATATTTGTATTTATATTGATAGTAACTGTAGGATCTGATTTTTTATGATGATGATGTATTGAATTTTGATCATCTATATAAAATGTTTTACTATTACTATAATTATTATTATTATTATTGGTATCTAAGATATTATTATTATTATTATTATTATTATTATTATTATTATTGATATAACCTTGATTATTCATAAAACTTGAATTAATAATATTATGATTATTTGGAGGTAAACCGGTATATATAATATTATTATTTTCTCTACCAAATATATTTTTATTTATACCTAATAATAAATCATATTCTTGTTGTGTACATTTAATATTTTGATTTTGATATTGATTTTGATATTGGTTTTGATTTTGATTTTGATTTTGGTTTTGATTTTGATTTTGATTTTGATTTTGATTTTGATTTAGTAGACTTTTATTACTATTATTACTATTTTTTCTTTTAGCATTATAACCAGCATAAAGTTTCATTAATTTCATGTGCATATCCCAAAATAAAACCGTTTCTACACAATAACATCTAACAGCACAAAATTTTAAAGAATCAATATACCGAGTTTCCATTAATAATTTTGTAAAATCAATTTTACTCATCATACTTTTATGTTTTATTTTAGCATCAGTAGTATATACTTCAATTAATGGAATGATAACAGCACAAAAGAAGGAAGAAAAACTTGGAACTATGAAAAATAATGAACTACTACGTATAATAGTTAATCCTTCATGACCATTAATAGTAAATAAGGTACTTACAAATAAAAGGGAACCAATAATAAAGGCAAAAAAATTAAATACCATATCAAATTTGGTTAAAAAACTGGAATTATAATAAAGTTTAATGAAAAAGTATGGCATAATAAATGTAGTAATAACCCCTAATATCATAATTGGTAAATAAAGTATAATAATATTGGAACAACTATCCTTACTTTTAATCTTAACAATAGTTATACCCAATATTAATAAAAATATATAGGGTATAACAAAGCACCAAAAAGTAATTTGTTTACTGGCAAGTTTATTTAAACGTTTAATATAGGAATTAGGTTCAAAATTATTTAATTTTCTTTTACCTTTTTTATTTTCTGGTAAAGATGAATTATTATAAGTTTCATTATATAATTTCATTCTACTAACATCTCTTCTATCTAAAAAGAATAATTTATCATATCTTGAAAGATTTGACATCATACTCAAAGATCCAAAAATAAGAGTAAAAACTAAAGCAAAAAGACAATTATACTTTGTGGTAATAACTACTTCTTCTTTGCTTTCACCATTTGGAAAGTATGTTAACAGTAGCTTTTTATTCATAAAAATATATTATAAAAGAATAATAAATAATAAATAATAATAATAAATAATAAATAATAAATAATAAATAATAAAAAACATTAATATATAAATAATATTATTAATATATAAATAATAATAATATTAATATATAAATAATAAATTTTAAATAATATTATTACGTAATATATTATAATAATAATATATAATAATATAATAATATTAATATATAAATAATAATAAAATATAAAATTTATAAATAGATAATAAAATTTTAATATATCATTATAGAGTAAATAATAAAAATTTAATATATCATTATAGAGTAAATAATAAAATTTGAATCAATTATATAATATATTAAAAACTATATTAAAAATATATATAGTTTTGATAAATCTATATTAAAAAAAAAAAAAAAAACTATTATTTACTTACTGGTAAAAAAACACAATAAACACCTGAACCAAAACCAGTTAATCTACATAAATTAACTGGACGATAATTAATTAAATGATGATTCTTTTTTTTATTGAAAAGAATTAAACCGGTGGCAAAAATTATAAAAAGAACACCTGAGAGTATCCATGCTGTTGTATGAGAAATAGGAGAATATTTACTATTTGGTGCATCTTTACCAATAAATCTAAACTTAATGTGTTGACCATCGATTCTATATAAGTATATAAAAATTAAATACAAAAAATTTTTTTAAAGTTAATAAAAGAAAAAAAAAAGTTTAAAAAAAAAAAAAAGAACTTTATATATTATATATTTATTGTTATATATATATGAAAATGAAAAATAAATATATAATGATAAAAAAATATAAAAAATATATATATATATTTATTTATACTTTATTAATTTTATAGCCCCATAAATAGATGAAGGTATTAAAATAAAGGATATTAACATAAATAGGAAATATACTTGATTAGAAGATAATTTTCTCTTCCTTTTCTCTATTTTTTTTATAGGTTCAACATCCATTTTTTTATATTATAAAGTTATGATATTATTTCTTTCCTTAATTTATTAAAAAATTTTTTTTCGCTTTTTTTTACTAAAAATTTACTCTATTATGTTATGTTATGTATTAATTTAATATTACTACTATTATTTTTTTATTATTATTTTTATTATTATTATCTATTTTTTTTCAAAAAAAAAAAAAAATACTATATTAAATACATTCCAAAAATTATATTATTAATTATAAAAGATTTTATAATGGTATATTTATTAAAAATATATAATAATAATATATTTTAATATTATATATAAATATTATTCAAAAATAATTTTTGTAAATTAAGTAACATTAAATATTTTTTTTTTCTTATTATTAAAATTCTTATTTTTTTTTTTGGTATTTTTAATAGTTACTATTTTTATTATTAAAATAACTTATGAACTATTTTTATTTCTTTTTTTTTTTTTATATATATTTGAACTTTAAATAAATATGATTCATATATATTGATTTTTGTAGCTATCAATTGTTTTTTTTTTTTTTATTTTATTCTTTATAGTTTTCGTTTTTCACTTATTTAATAGGACGACCTGTGAATTATTACTTCAATATATAATATAAATTTTAATTTTTTAAAATTTAAAATTCAAATTTTTATTTTTTTTTTTACTTAACATTATTATTAATACTTTATTTTTTTTTTCTTTCTTTCTTTAACTTTTTTTTAATTTATATTAATTTTTTTTTTTTTAATATTAATGTTAAAATATTATTATTTCATTTAAAAGAAATAATCATTTATTATTATTATTAAGAAGAAAAACCAAATAAATTAAAAAAATTTAGAAAAAGAAAAAAAAAAAAACATTTATATTTCATCAAGAATTATAAATTGCTTTTTATTTTTTAAAAAAAATTTTTTTAAAATTATTAATAATAAAAGAAAAAGTAAAGAAAAAAAAAAAAATTATCAAAATATTGAAAAAATTTAGAATAAAAAAAAAAAAAAAAGGTTTTTTCTTTTTCTTTTTATATAAAACTATAAAAAATAAAAAAATAAAAATTTCAAATTTTAAATAATAAAAAGGGAAAAAAAATGAAAATACAAAAATGAAAATATTAAAAATAAAGTTTTTAATATTTAATACAAAAAAAAAAAAGAAAAAAAAAAGAAATAATTTATTCTAAAAAAATAAAAAAGAATGGTAACAAATTATTATGTATTGTGGCGTATTAATCTTTCAAAGATATAAATTTATAAATTTATTAATATCAGTGGAGAATATTTATATTTATTAAAAAATCATAAGTGGCACAAATATTTTTTTCACATAATATATTATCATTACCTAAATGCTACCATTTTAATATAAAATGTTTAAACTGTACATTGACACAATATTTAATCTAATAATAAAAATAAAACACTTATTATATAAACAAAACTTTATATTTACAATATAAATATTCTTTTTTTTTCTTCTAATTTAAATTATATTTATATATATTTATATTTATTTTTTTTTTATTATTATAAATAATTAAAATTTAAGTTCAATATAACAGTAATGATGGTGAATTTCAATGATTATTATTTATTATTATTACTATAATTATTTATTTATTTATTTATTATTTATTATTTATTATTAATTAAAACTTTGAATTATTAATAAATAAAGTGTACTTTTTTTTTTTCTATAATTTTTTTTGGAATTTTTTTTATTATTAATAATATTCTATTAATAATTAATTAATAAATTAATTATTTTTTTTAAAAAAATTTTTTTATCAAAAAAAAAAAAAGTATAATAAATAATAAAATTTTATTATTAATGATATTTCGGCTATTTCCTCTTTATTTATTGGTTATTGGCATCTTTCTAAAAAAATAAAAATGGTGGTTAGTTTGTTAATCATTGTCAAAAAAGGGAAAATTTAAAATGGAAGGTTTTAAGATGAAAAAAAAAAAAATTTTTTTTTTAATAATTTTAAATTATATAAAAGTCAATAAAAAAAAAAAAAGTATTAAAAAATGATATAAAAATAAATGAAATCATAATCATAATCATAATAATAATAATAATAATAATAATAATAATAATAATAATAATAATAATAATAATAATAATAATAATAATAATAATAATAATAATAATAATAATAATAATAATAATAATAATAATAATAATAATAATAATAATAATAATAATAATAATAATCATAATAATAATAATAATAATAATAATCATAATAATAATAATAATAATAATAATCATAATAATAATAATAATAATAATAATAATAATAATAATAATAATAATAATAATAATAATCATAATAATAATAATAATATTAATAATCATAATAATAATTAATAAATGATAATATGTATTAATATGTATAAATTATAAAAAGATTACATAATTATTATATTAAATCATAATAATAATACTAAATCATAATAATAATACTAAATAAGTAATAATACTAAATTTATGATATTAATAATACTAAAAATAAAAATAATGATAATGATATTAAAATATTAAAATATTACATTAATACAATATTACAATATTAGATATGATTATCACTTTTTTTTTTCTTAAAAAACAGATTATAAAATATTAAATATTAAATATTAAAATACACATCTAATATAAAAAAATTTTTTTTATTAATAAATTAAATTAAATTAAATTAAACTTAAAATTTAAAAAAAAAAAAAAAAAAACTATAAAACAAAACATAACCTTTTATTATATTTAAATTTATATTAATATTAATAGTAATATTAATATTTAATTGATTTTATATTATATTTGTATAATATAACATCAATTTATTTATTTGGTTTTATATATTTATATATTTAATATTTTTGTCATTATTTTTTTTTTATGATATTTAATATTTAAATAAGATATTTTTTATTTTTTTACTTTATTAATTATTATTAATTATTATTATTTTTTTTTAAAAAAAATTTATAATTTTATATTAAATAAAGTTTTTTTTTTGAATTAATATAAAAAGTTTGATATATTAATTTATTAATTAAAAAATTAATATAAATATGTACAAAAATGGAAAAAAAAGAAAAAAGTTTTGTTATAAAAAATTTTAAAAGTTTATTAAATAATATTTAATGAAATGATGAACTTTAATTATTAATTAAATTTAAAAAAAAAAACTCATAATCATAATCATAATAATATAAAAAAAAAGTTAAAAAAAAAAAAAAAAAAAAAGAAAAAAAAAATTAAAAAAGGTAAATTTTATATTAAAAATGATTAAATTAAAAAAAATTTGGAATAAAATTGTTTTAATTAAGTAGAATAAATTATAATGTAATGTTAATATATATTATAACATATTAATAATATATTTATTTATATGATATTTATATATTAATAATATAAAAATTATGAATTCAATTATGATTTATGATAAAAAAAAAATTAATTCTAACTAAATATTTTATTATTTTTATTATTTTATTATTTATTATTTATTATTTATTTATAATAATTTCTTAATTTATAGATTCTTTTTTTCTTATGCTTTCTTATTTTAGGTGCATCTTTTTTTTTTTTAATTAGTTTGTATGGGTTATGTTTTTTTATATATTTCAGAAATACATTGCATATATACATGTACTTTTATTCTTTTATTATAATAATTATAATAATAATAATAATTAAATAATATGGATAATATAAATAATAAATAAATAAATAAATAAATAAATAATGAAGTCCATTATAATACTTAACATCATTAATAAAAGTAATATTTTTTTTAATTATTAGAATTTCTTCTATAAATATTATTATTATAAATTATTATTTTTGAATAATTTAAATCCACAATTGATAATTTTTATTATTCTAGTAATAATAATATTAATATAAATTTTTTAAAAAAAAATTTTTTTTTCTCCTCTTAAATTATTGTAGATTAGTGTTGTTGTATATACATAATAATTAAACTATATGCAACGCAATACAATATAAATTATTTATTTTTTATTTTTATATGTGCATGTACAGGTAGTTATTCTATATAATTATTTTTTATTACACTGTTTAAGAGAAAATACACATTAAAAAAAAAATAAACTTTTAATTTTAATTTATAATAAAGATATAAAAAATAAATAAAAAATAAAAAATAAATAAAAAATAAAATAAAATAAAAAATAAAATAAAGTGGATAAAATGGATAAAATAAAATGGATAAAAATTTTATAAGTTGGAAATCCATTCAGTAATAGAATAGAATAGAATTATATTTATTTTAATTTTTTAAATTTTTAAATTTTAAAATTTAATTAGAAACAAAACAGAATTGCAAATTTGTAATACACAAGACAAATTTTGTTTCAAAAAAAAATTATAATAATTATAATAATTATAAAAATTATAATAAATATAATAATATATAATATATTTAAATTTATTTATTTATATATATAAATTTATTATAATTTAATTTAATTTAATTTAATTTAATTTAATAATAAATATAAAATATAAAATATAAAATATGAAATATATCAAAAAGATATTTGTAATACATTTTTGAAATTGTAGGTGGTACAATTTTATGTAAATTTTTTATTAAAAAAAATAAAAAAGGAAAAAAAAAAAAAAAGAAAAAAATTAAAAAGAAAAATAGAATAAATAAATAAATAAAAATAAAGAAAATAAAAATTAAAGAAAAAAATTAAAGAAAAAAAATTAAAGAAAAACCTTTTGTATAATTACATGTATGATTAGTTACACATTATTTATTTATTTATTTATTTATTATTTATTATTATTTATTATTTATTATTTATTATTATTTTTTAATTTCTTTTTCTTTTTCTTTTTCCTTTTTTAAAAATTTAAAATTTTTTTTTAAAATCTTAAAATAAATGACCAATTATTAGTTTCATAAAAAATTTTGAAATTTTAAATTGAAAATAAAACCGTTGTTTCAAATATTATAAATAATAATTATTTATATGATAATTATAATTATAATTAGAATTATAATTTTGGATATTATATAAATATTAAAATTATAAGAAAAAAAAAATAAATATTATTATTATTTCTTGTTAAATATAGATAGCATATATTTTTTTAAAGCACACAATTTGCACATCATCTTTATTGTTTTTATTATATAATAATAATAATAATAATAACAAATAATAATTATAAATAATAATAACTAAATAATAATAGTTAATAATAATAATAACTAGATGATGATAACAATAATAATAATAATATTAAATAATAATAATAATAATAATAATAATAATAATGATAATAATAATTAAATAATAATAATTATAAATAATAATAATAAATAATAATAATAATAAATAATAATAATAATAATAATAACTAGATAATAATAATAATAATAATAAATAATAATAATAATAATAATAACTAGATAATAAAAATAAAAATAATAATAATAATAATAATAATAATAATAATAATAATAATAATAATAATAATAATAATTAATAATAATAATAATAACTAAATATAACTAAATATAACTAAATATAACTAAATATAACTAAATATAACTAAAATAAATAATTTTTTTTTTCTTATAATAATATAAAAAAAAAAAATTATGCAGTTTCAAATTTATTTAGTCATGAGTCACTTTTTTTTATTTTTATTTTGAAATTTTATATTTTTTTTCTTTACTTTGATAATTATATCCATTCATTATATATTATATATTATATATTATATATATTTATAAAGAATAAGGCAATATATACATATATATACATATACATATACACATATACATATATTATATAGATATTGTCTTCTTTTTCTTTCTTTAGTTTAAAAAAAATATAATAAAATCTAATATAATTTAATTTAATAGAATATAAAATAAGATCATAATCATTTTTATTTTTATACTTTTTTCTTTTTTTCTTTTTGTTTGTTTTTAATTTATTTCTTTATTTATTTCTTTATTTTAATTGCTTATTTTTATTTTTTTATTTTTAAATTTTTTTATTTCTTATTTCTTTCTTTCTATTCTTTTTTTTATTCTTTTTTTATTTTTTTATTTAATATTTAAATTTATTTATTTATTTATACTTTTTTTAGATAGGTTTTTTTTTATTTTTTTTATTTTTATTTTTATTTTTTTTAATGATTGTTACTACTTGAATTTTAGAATTTTTTTTTTAGATTTAAGAGAATAAAAAAAAAATAATTTATATAATAATTTAATGAAATACTTTAAAATTATAAAATTATATAAATCAATTATATAATTTAATAATCTTTTATTTACAATAAAAAAAAACGTATTATTATTATTATTATTATTATTTTTTTTTAATAAATTATTTTTTTTAATTAAACTAAATATTATTATATCTATAATTATTTAATATTATTTAATATTATTATTTAAAACTTCTTTTTCTTTTTTCTTTCTTTTTTTTTTTTTTCTTTCTTTTTTTTTTTTCTTTCTTTTTTTTCTTTTTTTTTTCTTTTTCTTTTTTTAACTTATTAATTAATTATCTATTTATATAATATAATATAATATAAATTATATTTTATCATATTATAAATATTATAAATATATTATAAATTATTATATATTACATACCTACATATACATACATATATACATGATTTTAAAAGAAAAAGAAAAAAAGAAAAAAAAAAAAAACTAAAATTACAATTCAAAAAAAAAAAAAAAAAGAAAAAAAATTATTATTTCATTAATAATTTTGGATACAAATTTTGATACATTAAACTAACGGTTTCAGAAAGAGCAGGGAAAAACATATCTATGGTATAATTTTTCATAGAAATAGATTTTCTTAACCGATTAATCGTATTTTCTTCAATATTAACCGTAGCTAAACTTCTTTCAGAAATAAAGGAATTATATAAAATATCAATATCATGCCATAATTCTTTAGGAACTTCTACATTTTCTGAATCAATTTCAAAAAGTTCATAAAATATTTCAGTATTAGGATTTTTAAGTGGATTCTTTTTATTAATAGGATGAGAAATACTTGTATCATTAGTTAAGGTAGGTGAACTAGTATTATTATTAGGATGACTATTTAAAGTATTAGTATTAGTATTGGTATTAGTATTATAATTTTTGAAATTAGAGGGTGAACGATAATTAAGTAAACCTTCTTGATCACTATTGATCATTTCTGGATAAATACCCCCATTATTATTACCATGGACATTACCATGATTTGGACCATGACCATAATTATAATTATAACGACTATAACCATTATTCCTATCATATGGTGAATAATTACTATTACTATTACTATTACTATTATTACTATTATTTCTTGGACGATTAAGACTATAATAATCATTATTTGTAAGAGTGGAATAACTATTATTCATATTTATAATAGGGGCACCAATATCAAAATGTCCATTATCCTCCATACTATAAGTTCCTTGACTATTACTTCTATTTTTATTATAATAACCATGATTATTATTATCATTCATACCAAAAGTTCCTTGACTATTACTTCTATTTTTATTAAAATAACCATGATTATTATCATCATTCATACCAAAAGTTCCTTGACTATAACTTCTATTTTTATTATAATAACCATGATTATTATCATCATTCATACCAAAAGTTCCTTGACTATTACTTCTATTTTTATTAACCATATTATTATTATGATATGGATAATGATTTATAAGATCAGGATCAAGATTATTGGAATCTGAATAACAACCTGAATATAAAATAGTATTATTTTCTTTACCAAAAATATTTTTATTTAATTCCATTAATAATTCATAATTATTAGAAAGTGGGGATAAGGGACTAATTTCAGGAATAAATATATCTCTATGACTAATTTCAGAATCTTTGGATGATAATTGTTGTTGTTGTTGTTGTAATTGCTGTTGTTGATCTTTATAATGTTTTTTAGAGTCAATACCTTTCTTTTTTATAATATTATTGTAAAGTTTCATTAATTTTAAATGCATATCCCAAAATAAAACCATTTCTACACAATAACTACTAACAGCACAAGATTTTAAGGAATCAATATAACGGGAACCCATTAAAAGTTTTGTAAAATCATTTTTACTATGAAATTTCTTTTGTTTAACATTAGAATCGGCTAAAAAAACTTCAATTAATGGAATTACATCGGCACAAAAGAAAGAAGTAAAACCTGGAATAATGAAAAATAAAATATTACTTTTCACTTTAGTTAATCCATCATGTCCATTAATTCTAAATAATGTGGCCATAAATAATAAAGTTCCAATAATTAAAGCTGAAAAATTTAAAAAGATATCCAGCTTGGTAATAAAATTTGTACTGAAATAAAGTTTTATG
>MCFG01000169.1:0-85000 GCA_002104895.1 Anaeromyces robustus | reverse complement strand
AATTTTTTTTTTTTTGTAAAGGATAAAACACTTTTTTTTTTTTAAATTAAACTATAAATGGTAAACTTATTTTTCTAAATAAATAAATAAATAAGTAAATAAATAAATATAAATAAATACATGTAAATAATAAGTAAATAAATAAATAAATAAGTAAATAAATACATAAGAAATAAATAATATAAGTAAATAAGTAAATAAATAAATAAATAAATAAAATATTTTTTAATAATATTAATAATAAAAATTTAATTTAAAAAAAAAAAAAAAAACGACGATTAATTTTCCATATTAATAAATTAATATAATTTTTTTTTCTTTTTGAAACAATATCAAAATACCATATATAGAAATAGAAATAGAAATAGAAATAGAAATAAAAAATAAATAATTTTATTTTATTTTATTTAAAGTCATATATTTATGTTAATCTCTATGGATTAAGATTAAGCATTGCATTATTAATAAATAAATAAATAAATCCTAAATAAATAAATAAATAAATAAATCATTAAGGGAATAATTAATATTAATTTTAATATTAATATTAATATTTATAATAATTAAAATTCATGTTACAAAAATAATAAAAATAATAAAAATAATAATAGATGAATAAATTAATAATAAATATTATGAAAATAGGAAAGTAAAATATATTAATTAAAAGTTAAACAATATTAATTATTGATGTAATGATGTAATACTTTATTACTTTAAGAGATTATTTTAATCCATAAATAAATAATTATAATTCATTTTGATTATACCAAATATATATATATATTTATATATAAATATATTTTGTTTATAAAAAAAAAAAAAAAAAAGAATAAATCATCACAAAAAGTTTACTTTTATCAGTAATTATTTACTTGACTTAAAGATTAAATACTATATATAATAGTATATAATAATAAATATGAATTCAATGAATTGACTTTTTAGTTGTTTGTATTTATAATGTACAAACTTTAATAGTAAAAAAAAAATGTTGATTGTATGACATATAAATTTATATGTTTATTTATTTATATTTATATTTATATTTATATATATTAAATAATAAAAGAATTTTTATTATGGGTTAAATAGAATATTTATAATTTTAATAATAGAATAACAATTAATTGTTAAATTCTTTTTTTTAAGACAAGTAAATAATTAGAAGAAATAATTATTATTATTATTTTTATTTATTATTATTTAAATAATAATTCTAATTATAAAATAATGATATTTTAATTTGAAATGAAAATTATAAAATATTATGTAACATTATTATGTAATACAATTTTTCTATCTTTTTTTTTGTATTACTTTAAAATAAAAAATGAAAAATTTAAAAATCCCTATTTGATAATCTTATTTAACTTAAATATTATTATTAAAATAATATGCATATATAAATTTTAATTAGTATAGTATTTATTTAATTTATTATATCATTTATTTATTTATTTATTTATTTATTTATTTATTTATTTATTTATTTATTTATTTATTATATAATTTATTTATTTATTTATATATTTATTTATTTATTATATAATTTATTTATTTATTTATTTATTTATTTATTTATTTATTTAAATTATTTATTTATTTATTTAAATTTTCATGTAATAAGTATAATTATAATAAAAAAAAATTATTTATACTAATTATTAAATTATTATATAACCACCAAAATTTTTGTATAAAGTTAATTAGGGTATTTAAAGTTTTGTTGATCTTTCTAGTCTTAATTAAAATATCAATAATTAATTCATTTTTATATTGAAATTATAATAATGAGGTGAAATTCTTTTATAATTGTTGGTTTCAAAGCGAAATTTTCACACTGTAATTTTTTTTTTTTTTGTTTAATATATATAATAATTGAATATTATTTAATCAATAAGAATAATATAAAAAATATCTTTTTTTTTTTTTTTTTTTTTTTTGTTTTATTAATTTATAAAATGATTAACTATACAAAAAAAATTTTTTTTAATTTGTACTGTATGCTCTCTCTATATATATATTACTATTTGAAATGGTAATTTCATAAATTCTGTAATAATACTATTATTTGTATTAATGAATCATTCCGTTTTAATATTATTAAAATGTAAAGATGTGTTCTACTACTTTATAGAATAAGATTAAAAGATCTTTGTGAGATATTAATGCTAATTTTTTCTAATACTAGATTTTGGAAAGGATATTAATCTTTTTTTATATTTATTTAATTCTTATTTTATTTTGTTTATTTATAAAATATTAATATTATACTATATATATATTCATTCTTAATATTTTACTTTAATATGAAATTATGAAATAAGAAAAAATAAAATAAAATAAAAAAAAAAAGAAAAGAAAAAGAAAATATTTTTATTTGATATATAGTTTTAATATCTTTTTTATTTATTTATTTTTATTATTTTTATTTTTTATTTATTTATTTTTATTATTTTTATTTTTTATTTATTTTTATTATTTTTATTATTTTTATTATTCTTATTTTTATTTTTTTATTTATTTATTGTTATTATTCTTATTTTTTATTTATTTATTTTTATTATTTTTATTTTTTATTTATTTATTTTTATTATTTTTATTTTTTATTTATTTATTTTTATTATTTTTATTTTTTATTTATTTTTATTATTTTTATTATTTTTATTATTCTTATTTTTATTTTTTTATTTATTTATTGTTATTATTCTTATTATTTTATTATTTTTTTTATTTTTCATTATTTATTTTTATTATTCTTATTTTTTTTTGTAGTTATTTATATAATTCCTATTTTAATTATCATTTTATTCATTTTATTTCTATTTTTTTTTATTCATTTATCGAATAAATAATTTTTTTTAATAATAAGAACGTATCGTATCATATTATTTAATTTTTTATTGTTTATTGTTAGCCTTTTTTAAATAGCATAAAAATTATATATATATATATATATATATATATAATTTTATAGTATATAAATAATACTTTATTAAATAATTTGAATTTTTAAATTATTTAATAAAGGTACTTATAAATTTAAAAAAAAATGTTTAATCAGTAAAAATTATTTAATAAATATAAAAGAATAATTTCATAATATTTATTCATTTATTCTCTTATATTTATTAATAAATCATTTTAAATGGTCTAAATTTCTTTTATACATATAATCTATAGAATTTGTTATGATATAAATATACAATACCGTTTATATATAAAAAAAAATTTTTTATAGAATATTTTTAGAAGTAATCATAACCATAGCTATAGATTAAATATAAAAAAAAAGAAAAAAATTATCAATAAACATTTTTTTGATTTTATGGTCTGTTTTAAAAAAATTTTTTTATTTAAAATTTATAGAATCTGTAATAGTAAATTTTTAAAAAAACGTAGAACACCATTATAATTTATTTTATATAATTGTATATTTTTATTTAGAAGTAACTATTAACATAGCTATAAATTAAAAAAAAAAAAATTTTTTTTGAAATGTTAGTTACCAAAATATTGAATATTTAAATGAAATGAACCTTTCATTTATATAATCTACAGAATATATAATGGTAGATTTTTTAAAAAAACGTAAAATGAACCTAATTTATTTTAATTGAATTGATATTAAAAAAAATATTTTTAGAAGTAACCATTTATCATAGCTGTATATTATATATATAAAAGGATTCATTTTTTTTTTAAAAATTTCAATATTTTATAATATATGTTTTTTGTTGATTTTTTTTTTTTTCATTTTCATTTCATTTCATTTAGTGTAATAACAATTTCCTGGTTAGTTGGTCTTCTAATTATCTTTTTTTTTTTTCCATTTCATTTCATTTAGTGTAATAATAATTTCCTGGATAATTGGTCTTCTAATTATCTTTCTTTTTTTCCACTTCATTTCATTTAGTGTAATAATAATTTCCTGGTTAATTGGTCTTCCAATCATCTTTTTTTTTTTTATTTATAATATTACAGAATTTATAATAGTAAAAGTTGTAAAACGCAAAACACAATTATTAATTATTTTAAAATGGTTTAGAAGTAACTATTATTATAGCTGTATATATTATAAATAAAATTAATAAGTTGCTACAAGAAGTATTGAACATTATATTGAATATCTTCCAATAAGCCTATTTGAACGTCACTGTACCATTTTTCTTCATAAATGGAAAATATTGATGGAATATTTTAATTATTTATGATTATTTTATGGTTATTCATGGTTATTCATGGTTATTCATGGTTATTAAATGGAAAAATAAGGAACTAATCTACAGAACGAGTAAATAGTACTAATTAAAAAAAAAAAAATGAAGATCCTCACTAAAGTTTATTTTTCATATCATTACTATAAGCTTTTATTATTTTTTTAAGAAGTGACTATTTACTATAGCTGTAGATTAGTTGTAAAATAAATCAAAAAAAAAATGTAAATGTTTCATTTTTTCTTATTTATTCTACTTAAAAGTGAAGATCTTCAAAGCTTTCCATTGTTTTTTTTTTTTTTTTATTGTTTTTTATTCTTTGTATCTTCTTCGCTTTTTCCTAATTCTAATTAACATCTTATAATGCTAATTATAAATTATGAACTTTGAGGAAAAAACAATTTTTTTTATTTTTTGGATTAAATTTTACTCTTTAAATACTTTTTTTTTTTTTTTTTTTTTTAAAGAAAAAAAGAATAAATAAATAAATAAAAACTTTATTATTATAATATTTTCATTTAATAAATAAAATTACAGAAAAAAAAATTATTTTTCTATTTATTTTTTTATGTAATATTAATTAAATTGTTAAGCAAAAAAATAATAATAATTAATAATAATAATAATAATAATAATAATAATAATAATAAATAATAATAATAATAAAATAAAAGGAGATATTTAAAACAAAATTTTATTTATTTAGTTTTTTTATTGTCAAATAAAAAAATAATAATAATAAATAATAATATTTCTTACTTTACCACACTAACCTAAAAAAATTAAAAAATTTTTTATTTGGTTTTTTTTTAAGGGTTATTAGAATATTCTAATTTTCTAATAATCTATAAATATATTAATAATAAAAAATAATTTTACAGAAAAAAAATTTTTTTTTTTTTTTTTAGTTTATATTTTTATATTTTATTTATTTATTTTTATTTTTATTTTATTCTTATAATTACTATAAAGTTTTTTTAAGTTCTTAGTTTTTATTTTTATTTTTTTTTTGTTTTTTTTCTTTTTTATTTTTTTTTACATTTATATTTTCTATTTTATAATTGTTTTTTATAAAAAACTTTTTTTTATTATTATTAATTATTATAATAATAAAAATAATTGATCTACATTATTTTAATAATAATTAAAATTCTTTTTTTTTTTTTTTTTAATTAATTTTTCTCTAATATATTGTGGAAATCGATTTTTTTTTTTTTTTTTTTTAATATGTTTTAACATTTATACTTGATTTCAATTCTACTTTATATAAATTTTTTTCTTTTTCTTTATATATATATATATATATATATATTAAGAATTATATTATTAACTATTATTTTTGTTATAATAAAATAATAGAAATTTGTAATGTAAATTTATTATACATTAAATAATTTTTTTTATAATTATTTTTTTTTTCATATTATTATTACTATATATATATATATATAATAGTAATTATATTTAAATATTAATTTTCATAAATAAAAAAAGTATATTTTATACTTTCTTTTTTTGGTTTTTTTGCTTTCGTTATTTAAATTATTTTTACTTTCTTTTTTTTTTTTTTTTTTTTTTTTTTTTAAATTTTTTTGGTGTAAATATATATATATTTGTTTTAAATTATACTTAAAAAAAGATTATTCTTTTTTATTTTCTTCTTCGCTTTGTTTTATTTTTTTATTTACATTTTTTAAATTTTTTTATTTTCAATTTCTATTCTTTTTTTTTTTTTTTTTTCCTTTTAATTTTTAATTTTTAATTTTTTTATTTCAGATTAAAAAAAAAAAAAAAGTAAAAATAATTTAAACTGGACAATAGGTTGGAATACCACACCATTTACCATTTTCATAACCCCATTTACCATATTCATCCGTTTCATAAATAATACATCCTTTACAACATGAATAACCCATTTTTTCAGACCAACATTCTTCTTCAGTTGGGACAACAAATGGAGTAATACCACACCATTGATTAGTTTTATAATCATATCCCCAATCTCCGTTTTCATCATGACTGTAAACAATTTTGTTGTTGGATGGACAACATGGATAACCAATTAATTCAGCCCAACAATTATATTGTGGAACTTCTGGAGTAGTAATAGTTTCAGTGGGTTGTGGTGGAACAACAGCGGCAGAAGCAGTAATAGTAGTAGTTGGTTCTTGTTGTTGTTGGTGTTGTACTGGAGGTTGTTGAGTTTCAGTAATTTTATATTCAACAGATTCATCAATAGTATATGAATAATTTTCATCCATATATACTGGATCACAATCCATATTATAAGCTTTACAAATATATCTGTATTTTTGAAGAATCCAATATTTTAAACCATAACCACTATAAAATTGAGTAGAACGAATAGTAGTAAATTCACAATTAGCTTCCCATTCAGCTAAAGTATAATCATTAGAATTTTCATTAAGTCTACCTGGATATTTACCATTTTCATCTGGAGTTTTATCTAATTCAACATATGGTCTAATAAATTCTTTTAATTCATCAATATGTGGGAAAAGAATAGTTGGATTGAAAGCTTTAGTAACAAAACTTTTAAGAATATTATCAAAACGAGTAGAATTTTTGAAAACTAAAATGTCAAGAAGATGAGTTTTTTTCATGGCAAAATCGTTAAAAGTATAAGATGGATAATTTGTATTTATAACACGATCAAATGGTTCACGAATAGAAATATCTTGACCAAGTTCACCATCAAAATCATTATATAAAATCTTCCATTTATCATTCTTTGGTTTATATAAACTAAAGTTATGACCAAATAAAAGATAGTGATTCCATGAACCAGATAAATATTCAAAGGCTATTTCAGTTAAGAAAAGATCAATATCAAAAATGTCTTCAATATCTTCTGGAGATTTAGCATTATCTAAAGCAGTTAAAAATTCTATCCATTCAGTATTATCGGTTACTTCATCATTTTCATTAGCACATCCTTCGGATGAAGTACTAACTGTTAATTGATTATTAATAGGTTCACATTCATATAAAGAAGTGGAGTCTGGATCATCATAAACATCTTCAATCCATCTTAATTTAATAGAATCCATCATAATATAAAATCCCATATATTCATCATTAATGTATAAAGTAGCATAATTAGCAGAAATAGATGGAAGTCCTAAACGATTATGAATATCACAAACTAATTTTGATCTTAAATAAGTAGCTTCACGAGAATCAGGACGAAGTCTAAATTGAGAACGTCCGTATAAATCTTTATTACCACGAATCTTAATATTATAACCTTGCTTAGCAAAAGCACGAGAAGAACTACCACCTAAACCAAAAGTAACCTTCTTATAAGATTTGGTTTTTCTTTATTAATTATTAATTTATTTAATTAATATATATAGATTTATTATTGATTTTTTTAAAAATAATAATTAGAAAATATAGATAAAAAAAAAAAAAAGAAAGAAAGAAAGAAAGAAAAAAAAAGAAAAAAATTTAATATATATATATATATAAAGCTAATATATTTATAATATAATATAATATAATTATATATTATAAAATTGAACATATATAGATTGTTATATATACCCGTTGATTTCAACAGTCATAGCAGCATTCTTTGTTTTGAATAAATCTTTAGTATATGGATTATCTAAAGGATAATCTAAAAAAGCAGTGGGGTATTCAACATCTTCATCAGTATAATAATTACCATCGTGTAATTGAATATCAATACCTTCACTACCTTCATTTTTTAAAGATTTAAATTCTTCTTCTGGTATTGTAATTCTAAATTTGGCAACTTCATTATCAGTTAATTCAAAAATTTCTGCACGTTTTGAATCACCAATAAATGAACTTAAACCTAATGCACCATAAGCTAATAATTTTAATAATATATTTTATATTTTATATTTTCATATTTTCATATTATATTTTTTATATTTTATATTTTATATTTTTAGTAATAGTTTATAATTATTAAATTTTAATTTTAATAATAATATAAATAAAATAATAATATAATATTTATAAATAAATAAAAAATTAGAATATGCTTTTATATATATATATATAAACTTGTAAAAGTAATAGAAAATATTTCTAATATATAATTATTTCTTATAAATTTTATAAATAAATAAATATTTACCAAAAAGCAATAATGTTCCAATTTTTGTTAACATTTTAATTTTTTTTTCTATTTATAATTATTTATTTTTAATAAATTATACAACTTATTGATAAAGCTTTATATAAATAAATCGAATTTTTTTATATAAATAAAAACTAAATTTTTAGATATATAACAAAAATTGAAATATATTAATACTTAAATAATTATTTACCCAAAAAAAATTATGATTTATAAAAAAAAAAAAACCTTTTTTGAAGAGAAAATGTTTTCTTTTTATATTAAAAAAAAATTAAAAAATAATTAATAAAATAAAACATTTTAAAACAAAAAATAAATTAATAATTATTTGAATAATCACTATCTTTTTATTTTTTATTAATAAAAAAGAGTTATTGGCAACTTCATATAAACATTATCTTTATTAATATAAAATTTATCTTTATTAATATAAATGTTTATATATTCATTATTACAAATTTTATGTATAATTTACTTTAATATTCTTTTAATCTATTTTTAATTTATTTTTAATTTAATCTATGTATTTGATGTCACGTATTTATAACACGTGTTTACATTTTTTAATACATGTAAAATACATTCCTGTATATATTTAAACATTTATAAATAAAAAGTTACTTTAATATTTATATTTAAACTATTCAGTAATATAAAAATATATTATTATTCAGTAATATAAAAATATATTATTATTCAGTAATATAAAAATATATTCTATTCTATTATAATATAAAATTTATTGTGATTTTCAAATATTTATTAAATATGAAAATATATATGTTAAGAAAAAATGGATAAAAAAATTTGTTATAATAGAGTTATGAGTCATAATTGTTTTTTTTTTTTTTTTTTATCTTGTTCCAATAAATTTTCGTTCATAATATTACTAATAATTATTGCTAAGAAAAAAAAAACAAAAAAGTAAAAAGATTACATTTTTAATATATAAAAAAAATATTACAATTTTTAAATAAAGAAAACAAAAAAAGAAAAAGATTACATTTTTAATATATAAAAAAATTTGTTATTTATATTAAATAATAAAATAAAAAATATAACATTTCAATTTTAAATAAAGAAACAAAAAAAGAAAAGAGATCAACCTTATTATTATTATATACAATTTTTTATTTATTTTACATAATATAAAAAATTATATATAATAATAATAAGGAATATCTTTTAATAAATAAAATAAAAATTATAAAATGAATATATACTAATAATAATAAACTAATATATATAAATATAAAAAAAATGAATACACTTGAATTAATAATAAAAATGATAATAATAATTAATATACTGTAATAATTATTTATAATCAAATTATAATTTTTGTATGTATTAATGAAATAACAATAAATAATATATAATATTATGATATATATAATTATTGTTAAATATAAAACATAACAATTAAAAGAAAAAAAAAGAGAAAACAGTTTAATTTGCTATGTAATTTTAATATTTTTATTTATTTATTTATTTTTTATTATTTTTGTTTAATTTTCTATTTATTACATTTTTGTAGTTATTTATTGAATTCTTTTTTAATTATTGTTGTATTATTTTTGTTTTTATTTCTATTTTTTTTTATTATTTTTTATTTTTTTCATTTATTTAATAAAGGTTTATTAATTTTGTTTTATTGTATAATTATATATATATTTTTGGTTAAAAGTTTTTAATTTCAGCTAAAAATTTTTAAAATTAAAACCATTTTTTTATATAGTATTATTATTGAATAAATTGTTTTAATAATAAGAACGTATCATATTATTCTTTATTATTTTTAATTTTTTTTTAAATAACATTAAAAATTAAATATATATATATATATATATATATTCTTTTTTTTTGTAGTATATAAATACTTATTAAATAATTTGAATTTTTAAATTATATAATAAAGATACTTATAAATTTAAAAAATGTTTAATAGTAATGTAAATTAACTAATAATTATAAAAGAATAATTTCATGATATTTGTTCCATTTATTCTCTTATATTTATTAATAAATCATTTTAAATGGTCTAAATTTCTTTTCTATATATAATCCATAGAATTTGTTATGATATAAATATACAATACCGTTTATATATAAAAAAATTTTTTTATAGAATATTTTTAGAAGTAATCATAATCATAGCTATAGATTAAATATAAAAAAGAAAAAAAAAATATCAATAAAAAATTTAAACATTTTTTGATTTTATGGTCTTTTTTAAAAATTTTTTATTTAAAATTTATAGAATCTGTAATAGTAAATTTAAAAAAAAAACGTAGAACACCATTATAATTTTTTGTATTATTGTTTATTATTTAGAAGTAACTATTAACATAGCTATAAATTAAAAATAAATTGAAATGTAGTTATCAAAATATTAAATATTGTATGAAATGAACCTTTCATTTATATAATCTACAGAATATATAATGGTAGATTTGTTTTAGAAAACGTAAAATTAAACTAATTTATTAAGATTTGTTGTTAAAAATATTTTAGAAGTAACCATTTATCATAGCTGTATATTATATATATAAAAGAATTCATTTTAAAAATTTTAATGTTTTTGATATATACTTTTTGTTGATTTTTATCTTTCTTTTTTTTCCATTTCATTTCATTTAGTGTAATAATAGTTTTCTGATTAATTGATCTTCTAATCATCTTTTTTTTATTTATAATATTACAGAATTTATAATAGTAAAAGTTATAAACGCAAAATATAATTATTAATTATTTTAAAATGGTTTAGAAGTAACTATTATTATAGCTGTATATATTATAAATAAAATTAATAAGTTGCTACAAAAGTATTGAACATATTGAATATCTTCCAATAAGATTTTTTTGAACGTCACCGTACCATTTTTCTCCATAAATGGAAAATATTGATGGAATATTTTTATGATTTATGATTATTTATGGTTATTCATGATGGTTATTAAATGGAAAAATAAGGAACTAATCTACAGAACGAGTAAATAGTACTAATTAAAAAAAAAATGAAGATCCTCACTAAAGTTTATTTTTCATATCATTACTATAAGCTTTTATAATTTTTTAAGAAGTAACTATTTACTATAGCTGTAGATTAGTTGTAAAATAAATCAAAAAAAAAATGTAAATGTTTCATTTTTTCTTATTTATTCTACTTAAAAGTGAAGATCTTCAAAGCTTTCCATTGTTTTTTTTTTATTGTTTTTATTCTTTGTATCTTCTTCGCTTTTTCCTAATTTTAATTAACATTTTTTATTATGTTAATTATAAATTATGAACTTTGAAAAAAATTTTTTTCGATTAAATTTTACTCCTTAAATACTTTTTTAAAAAAAAAAAAAAACTATATTAACACATTTTTTTAGATACGATTATATAAATATTATTTTTCTACTTAATTTTCATTTACTATTAATTAAATTGTTAAGTAGAAAAATAATAAATAATATTAATTACTATTACATAAAAATAACAAAGTTAATCTAAATATTTAAAATAAATATTTTTTAAGTATATATTTTCTTGCTGTACCACACTTAAAAAATTTCAAAATTTATTTATTATATATATTGATATTTTTATTATTTTTATTAATTATATACACAATTTTTACATTAACATTACTAAATATTTAGAATATTCTAATATTCTATATACTAAAGTTAAAATTTTATTATTTATATGATATTTTTTTTTTTTGTGATAAATAGATACAAAAAAAATAATATCTTAATTTTTTTTTTTAATTAAATATGAGCTATGTTATTATATCCTAATCTTTTCAATAATAAACATTCTTGTTAATAAATGTTTAATATTTAGTTAGAAATAATATAATAATACAATAATATTAATTCAAAAGTAATTAAAAAAAAAATTAATTTATAATATATATATTTTTTTTATTTGATGTTTGCTTAATTTATAATTTTTTTTTTATTTGATGTTTGCTTAATTTCTAATTTTTTTTTTATTTGATGTTTGTTTAATTTACAATTTTTTTTTTTTTACTTGATGTTTGCTTAATTTCTATAAAGATTTTATTCCATTGTTTTTTTACATTTTATATTTATATTTTCTTATAAAAATATTTTTATTACTAAATATTATAATAATAAAAATAATTGATATGTATATTTTTAATAATTAAAATCATTTAACTAATATTTATATTAAAATGTATTTTTTTTTTTTTACATTTTAAAATATATATATTTGATTTCAATTATATTTTATATTAAGTAATTTTATAATATTTATATAAAATATGTATATTATATTATATTTTTATAATATAATAATAGAAATTTATAATGTAATTAATAATACATTAAAAAAATTTTTTTATAATTTTTTCATATTACTTTTATATATATATAATAATAATTATATTTAAATTATTAATTTTCATAAATAAAAAAAAAAAAAAGTATATCTTATACTTTCTTTTTTTGTTTCTTGCTTTTATTATTCAAATTATTTTACTCTTTTTTTTTTAATTTTTTTTTGTGTAATATATGTATTTGTTTTAAATTATACTAAAAAAGATTATTCTTTTTTTATTCTTTGTTTTATATTTATATTTTTTTTTTTATTTTTAATTTCTTTTTTTTTTTTTTTTCTTAAATTTTTATCTCAGATTAAAAAAAAAAGTAAAAATTATTTAAACTGGACAATAGGATGGAATACCACACCATTTACCATTTTTATAACCCCATTTACCATTTTCATCTGATTCATAAATAATACATCCTTTACAACATGAATATCCATATATTTCAGACCAACATTCTTCTTCAGTTGGTGCAACAAATGGAGTAATACCACACCATTGATTAGTTTTATAATCATATCCCCAATCTCCATTTTCATCATGACTGTATACTATTTTGTTGTGGGATGGACAACATGGATAACCAATTAATTCAGCCCAACAATTATATTGTGGAACTTCTGGAGTAATAATACTTTCAGTTGGTTGTGGTGAAACAACAACAACAGTAGTAGTTGGTTCTGGTTGTTGTTGTTCTGGAGGTTGTTGAGTAGTAATAGTATTTTTATTTCGTTCTTCCCATGGAATAAGAAAAGCTTGAGATTCAATAGATTTATCAATTGTGTATTGATAGTTTTCATCCATATATACTGGATCACAATCCATATTATAAGCTTTACAAACATATCTATATTTTTGAAGAATCCAATATTTTAAACCATAAGCATTACCTAATTCAGTAGAATCAATAGTAGTAAATTCACAATTAGCTTCCCATTGAGCAAAAGTATAATCACCAGATTTTTCATTAAGTCTACCTGGATATTTACCATTTTCATCTGGAGTTTTATCTAATTCAACATAAGGTCTAATAAATTCTTTTAATTCATCAATATGTGGGAAAAGAATAGTTGGATTGAAAGCATTAGTAACAAAATTTTTAAGAATATTATCAAAACGAGTAGTATTCTGGAAAATTAAAATATCAAGAAGATGAGTTTTTCTAGCAGCGAAATCTTCAAAAGAGTAAGAATAATAATCTCTATTTTTATTAGCATTTTGAAATGCGCGTTCAATATAAACAACTTCTTGACCAAGTTCAGCATCAAAATCATTATATAAAATCTTCCATTTATCATTTTTTGGTTTATATACATCATAATTATGACCAAAATAAAGATAATGATCCCATGAACCAGATAAAAATTCAAAAGCTATTTCATTTAAGAAAAGATCAATATCAAAAATATCTTCAATATCTTCTGGAGATTTAGCATTATCTAAAGTAGTTAAAAATTCTATCCATTCAGTATTATCGGTTACTTCATCATTTGCATTAACACATCCTTCTGATGAAGATTCAACAGTTAATTGATTACTAGTTGATTTACATTCATATAAAGAAGTGGAGTCTGGATCATCATATACAGCTTCAATCCATCGTAATTTAATAGAATCAAGTAAAACATAAAATCCCATATATTCATCATTAATATATAAAGTAGCATAAATTAGCAGAAATAGATGGAAGTCCTAAACGATTATGCATATCACAAACTAATTTTGATCTTAAATAAGTGGCTTCACGAGAATCAGGACGAAGTTTAAATTGAGTACGTCCATATAAATTTTTATTACCACGAATTTTAATATTATAACCTTGTTTAGCATAATTACGTGAAGAACCACCACCTAAACCAAAAGTAATCTTCTTGTAAGATTTAGTTGTTCTTTGTTATATATTTTTTTTTTATTTCATCATTAATTTTAAATATAATAATTAAAAATAGATAAAAAAAAAAAAGAGAAAATTAAAAATATATATATATAAAATTAATTTATCTATAATATTATTATATATAACGAAATTGAATATATATATATATATATATATATTATATATACCCATTGATTTCAACAGTCATGGTAGCATTTTTTGTTTTAAATAAATCTGCAGTAAGTAATTTAATAACTTCAGAAAGATATTTATTTATATCTTGATTATCATCGCTAAGTCTCAGAGAATTGAACTTTGATTTATCAATACCTTTACTACCTTCTTCTTTTATAATTGCAAACTCTTCTTCTGGTAATTTAATTCTAAATTTGGCAACTTCATTATCTGTTAATTCAAAAAGTTCTGCACGTTTTGTATTACCAATAAAAGAACTTAAACCTAATGCACCATAAGCTAATAATTTTAATAATATATATTATATTTTCATATTATATTTTTTATATATTATATTTTTAGTAATGGTGTATAATTATTAAATTTTAATTTAAATAATAATATAATAGTATTTATAATAATAAAAAATAATTTGGGTTTTATATATATAAACTTAGAGCAAATAATTATATTATAAATATTTTCTTTTATAAGTTTTATAAATAAATAAATATTTACCAAAAAGCAATATTATTCCAATTTTTGTTAACATTTTATTTTATTATTTAGAATTTTTACTTGTAGTAAATTATATCCTTTATTTCAACTTTTAAACGTATTATTAAAGCTTTATATAAATAAATCGAATTCTTTTATAAATAGAAACTAAATTTTTAGTATATAACAAAAATTGAAATAAATTAATATTTAAATAATTATTTACCAAAAAAAATTATGATTTATTAAAAAAAAACTTCTTTTGAAGAGAAAATGTTATATTTTTATATTAAGAAAAAAAATAATAAAATAGACATTTTAAAACATAATATAAATAAATAATTAATTGAAAATCACTGTCTTTTTATTTTTATTCTTTTTATTTTTTATTAATAAAAAGAGTTATTGGTAACAAAAAATACATAAATATTATATTTATTAATATAATATTTAAATATTTATTATTTACAAATCTATGTATAATTTTCAGTTTAATATTCTTTTAATCTATTTTTAATTTATTTTTAATTTAATCTATGTATTTATATCACGTATTTATATTTTTTAATACATGGAAAATACATTTCACTAATTTATTTAAATATTTATAAATAAAATTCACTTAATAAGGTATTTTATTTAAACTATTCAGTAATATAAATTAATATATATTATGGAATATAATATAAATTAATGTAAATTTATGTGACTGTGACATTTAAATATTGATTAAATATAAAAAATATATGTAAAAATAATGTTGATATAACAGGTTCTTTTCTCTTTTAGGGAATAATTAATTAAACTTTATTTATATATTTTGTTTATCTATTTCAATAAACCTTCTTATAACAATTCCACTTCTTAATTATAAATACAATAACATTTTTTAAATATATTGTTAATTTTACTATTTAAGTAAATTTTTAATATAATATAATAAAAGCATATATTATATTATAAAACTATAAAAAATAATATAAATTAAATATTAAAAAATAAGTGGATTTGGTGAATTTCAAAAATAGTATAAATAATTGTTTTTTTTTTTGTTCCATTAAATTTTCTTTTATATAATAACTAATATTTATTACTAAAAAAAAAAAAAAAAAAAAAAAAAAAAAAAAAAAAAAAAAAAAACGATGCAATATAACTTACTAATTAATACTTCTACAGAATTAATTATTGTAGATACTTTAATTACCATAAAATTATATTTAGTATTAATACTAATAATAAAACTAATCCAACTACTACTATTACTACGAGTACTATTACTACAACTCTATAACCACTATTTACTATTATTATTAATACTATTTAATACAAATACAACTACAACTACTAAATTATACCTACTAATAATCCTATTAAAAATTATTGAAAAAGTTGTGAAAAATAATAAATGAACTTCAAGTGTTAATGAAATTAATTATTTTTTTTTATTATGAAATATAGAATTTTATTGATGGAAAATATTATATATTTCAGTTAATAATAATAATAATAATTTTTAATATTTTTAATAATAATAATAATAATAATAATAATAATAATAATAATAATAAAAACAATAATGATAATAAAAATATCAATAACATATATATATATTGATATATATATATAATAAATAAATTTTGATATTTTTATGATATTTTTTAAATATTAATATAATTATTTTTTATAATAAATAAATACAAAAAAAAATATACTTTTAATTTTTTTTTAAAAAATAAGAGATATATTATTATATCCTAATTTATTCAGTAATAAACAATCTTGTTTAGAAATGTTTAATATTTAGTTAGAAATAATACAATAATATTAATTAAAAAGTAATTAAAAAAAAATTAATTTATAATTGATAATTTATTTTCATTTTTTTATTTTTGTTTAATTTCTATGAAGTTTATATTTCTTATTTTTTTACATTTTATATTTATATTTTCTAATTTCTATGAAGTTTATATTTCTTAGTTTTTTACATTTTATATTTATATTTTCTAATTTCTATGAAGTTTATATTTCTTAGTTTTTTACATTTTATATTTATATTTTCCCATAAAAACGTTTTTACTATTAACTATAGTAATAATAAAAAATCTAAAATCTACATTTTATTTAATAATTAAAATCATTTAATTTAACCAAAATATATTTGAAAATGTATTTTTTTAATACGTTTTAAAATATATATTTGATTTCAATTATATTTATATGAAATTATTTTAGTAATATTTTTTTTTTCATTATATATTTCTTTAAGAATTAATTATTTTTTTTTAATATAATAATATAAAGTTGTAACATAATTAATAATATATTAAAAATTTTTATATACTTTTTCATATTACTATTATATATGTATAATTATATTACACTTTTTTTTTTTTGTTTTTTTGCTTTTGTTATTCAAATTATTTTACTTTTTTTAATTTATTTGTATAAATATATAATTGTGTTAAAATTTAATTGTTTTAAATTTTATTAAAAAGATTATTCTTTTTTATTTTTGTTTTATATTTATATTTTTTTTATTTTAATTTCTATTTTTTCATTTTTTTTTTTTAATTTTAATTTTTTATTCAAATTAAAAAAGGTAAAAATAATTTAAACTGGACAATAAGATGGAATACCACACCATTTACCATTTTTATAACCCCATTTACCATTTTCATCCGATTCATAAATAATACATCCTTTACAACATGAGTATCCATATATTTCTGACCAACATTCTTCTTCAGTTGGTGCAACAAATGGAGTAATACCACACCATTGATTAGTTTTATAATCATATCCCCAATCTCCATTTTCATCATGACTGTATACTATTTTGTTGTGGGATGGACAACATGGATAACCAATTAATTCAGCCCAACAATTATATTGTGGAACTTCTGGAGTAATAATACTTTCAGTTGGTTGTGGTGAAACAATAACAACAGTAGTAGTAGTTGGTTCTTGTTGTTGTTGTTCTGGAGGTTGTTGAGTGGTAATAGTTTCTTCTTGTTGTTCTTCCCATGGAATATGAAAAGCTTGAGATTCAACAGATTTATCAATTGTGTATTGATAGTTTTCATCCATATATACTGGATCACAATCCATATTATATGCTTTACAAACATATCTGTATTTTTGAAGAATCCAATATTTTAAACCATAAGCATTACCTAAGTCAGTAGTATCAACAGTAGTAAATTCACAATTAGCTTCCCATTGAGCAAAAGTATAATCACCAGATTTTTCATTAAGTCTACCTGGATATTTACCATTTTCATTTGGAATTTTATCTAATTCAACATAAGGTCTAATAAATTCTTTTAATTCATCAATATGTGGGAAAAGAATTGTTGGATTGAAAGCATTAGTAACAAAATTTTTAAGAATATTATCAAAACGAGTAGTATTCTGGAAAATTAAAATATCAAGAAGATGAGTTTTTCTAGCAGCGAAATCTTCAAAAGAGTAAGAATAATAATCTCTATTTTTATTAGCATTTTGAACTGTATCTTCAATAAAAACAACTTCTTGACCAAGTTCAGCATCAAAATCATTATATAAAATCTTCCATTTATCATTTTTTGGTTTATATACATCATAATTATGACCAAAATAAAGATAATGATCCCATGAACCAGATAAATATTCAAAAGCTATTTCAGTTAAGAAAAGATCAATATCAAAAATATCTTCAATATCTTCTGGAGATTTAGCATTATCTAAAGCAGTTAAAAATTCTATCCATTCAGTATTATCGGTTACTTCATCATTTGCATTAACACATCCTTCTGATGAAGATTCAACAGTTAATTGATTACTAGTTGATTTACATTCATATAAAGAAGTGGAGTCTGGATCATCATATACAGCTTCAATCCATCGTAATTTAATAGAATCAAGTAAAACATAAAATCCCATATATTCATCATTAATATACAAAGTAGCAAAATTAGCAGAAATAGATGGAAGTCCTAAACGATTATGCATATCACAAACTAATTTTGATCTTAAATAAGTGGCTTCACGAGAATCAGGACGAAGTTTAAATTGAGTACGTCCATATAAATCTTTATTACCACGAATTTTAATATTATAACCTTGTTTAGCATAATTACGTGAAGAACCACCACCTAAACCAAAAGTAATCTTCTTGTAAGATTTAGTTGTTCTTTGTTATATATTTTTTTTTTATTTCATCATTAATTTTAAATATAATAATTAAAAATAGAGATATAAAAAGAGAGAAAAGGTTAAAAAAATATAAAAGTTAATATATCTATAATATAATTATATATTACAAAATTGAATATATATATTATACATACCCATTGATTTCAACAGTCATAGTAGCATTTTTTGTTTTAAATAAATCTATATTAAGTAATTTATTAATGTCAGAAATGGGATCATCTTTTAAGTCTTGTATATCTGTATCTTGATTATCATCGTTAAGGACTTTAGAATTGATCTTTGGTTTTTCAATACCTTTACCACCATCTTCTTTTAAAATTGCAAATTCTTCTTCTGGTAATGTAATTCTAAATTTGGCAACTTCATTATCTGTTAATTCAAAAAGTTCTGCACGTTTTGTATTACCAATAAAAGAACTTAAACCTAATGCACCATAAGCTAATAATTTTAATAATATATTTTCATATTTTCATATTATATTTTTTATATTTTATATTTATAGTAATAGTATATAATTATTAAATTTTAATTAAAATAATAAAATAATATTTAAAAATAAATAAAAAAAATAAATATGATTTTATATATATATAAATTTAGAGCAAATAATTATATTATAGATATTTTCTTTTATAAGTTTTATAAATAAATAAATATATACCAAAAAGCAATATTATTCCAATTTTTGTTAACATTTTATTTTATTATTTAGAATTTTTACTTGTAGTAAATTATATCCTTTATTTCAACTTTTAAACTTATTATTGAAGCTTTATATAAATAAATCTAATTCTTTTGTAAATAAAAACTAAATCTTTTGTATATATAACAAAAATTGAAATAAATTAATATTTAAATAATTATTTACCGAAAAAATTATGATTTATTAAAAAAACTTTTTTTGAAGAGAAAATAGCATCTTTTTATATTAAAAAAATAAATAATATAATAGACATTTTAAAACATAAAATAAATAAACAAATAATTAATTAATTATTTGAAAATCACTATCTTTTTATTTTTTTCTTTTCATTTTTTATTAATAAAAAATAGTTATTGGCAACTAACAATATATAATCTATGTATAACTTTCAGTTTAATATTCTTTTAATCTATTTTTAATTTATTTTTAATTTAATCTATGTATTTATGTCACGATATATAACACATATTTATTTTTTTTAATACATGGAAAATACATTTCACTAATTTACCTAAATATTTATAAATAAAATTCACTTAATAATTTTATTTTTATGGAATATAATATAAATTAATGTAAATTTATGTAATAATTTTATTTTTATGGAATATAATATAAATTAATGTAAATTTATGTGACTATGACATTTAAATATTGATTAAATATAAAAAATATATGTAAAAATAAATGTTGATATAACAGGTTCTTTCCTCTTTTAGGACATATGACTTTTAATGTAATCAGGAATAAATTTATGTGTAATATTTTTTATATTAATTAAAGTTTATAAATATATTTTATATCAAATGGAAAAATTTGTTTATGAGTCATAATTGTTTTTTTATAAATATATATATATATTGTTCCATTAAATTTTCTTTTATATAATTGCTTAATATGTATTACTAAAAAAAAAAAAAAAAAAAAACGATGCAATATAACTTACTAATTAATACTTCTACAGAATTAATAATTGTAGATACTTTAATTATCACAAAACTATATTTAGTATTAATACTAACAATAAAGCTAATCCAACTACTACTATTAGTACAAGTACTACAACTCTATAACCACTATTAACTATTATTAATACTACTTAATACTAATACAACTACTAAATTTTACCTTCTTATAATCCTATTAAAAATTATTGAAATACTAATACAACTACTAAATTTTACCTTCTTATAATCCTATTAAAAATTATTGAAATACTAATACAACTACTAAATTTTACCTTCTTATAATCCTATTAAAAATTATTGAAATACTAATACAACTACTAAATTTTACCTTCTTATAATCCTATTAAAAATTATTGAAATACTAATACAACTACTAAATTTTACCTTCTTATAATCCTATTAAAAATTATTGAAAAAGTTGTGAAAAATAATAAATGAACTTCAAGTGTTAATGAAATTAATTATTTTTTTTATGAAATATAGAACTTTATTGATGGAAAATATGATATATTTCCTTTAATAATAATAATAATAATAAAAATTTTAATAATAATAATAGTAATAATAGTAAAAACAATAATGATAATAAAAATATCAATATATATATATATATTGATATATATGTAATAAATAAAATTTGATATTTTTATGATTTTTTTTTAAATATTAGTATAATTATTTTTTATAATAAATAAACACAATACTTTAATTTTTTTTAATGAATAAGAGATATATTATTATATCCTAATTTATTCAATAATAAACAATCTTGTTAACAAATGCTTAATATTTAATTAAAAATAATACAATAATATTAATTCAAAAGTAATTAAAAAAAATTAATTTATAATTGATAATTTTTTTTTATTTTTTTTTTTTATTTTTGTTTAATTTCTATGAAGTTTATATTTCTTAGTTTTTTACATTTTATATTTATATTTTCTAATTTCTATGAAGTTTATATTTCTTAGTTTTTTACATTTTATATTTATATTTTCTCATAAAAACGTTTTTACTATTAATTATAGTAATAATAAAAAGTCTAAAGTCTACATTTTATACTATGGAAAAAATAAATGTTTATACAATACAATAAAGAGTTATAATTATTTTTTTTATATCTAGCTACAATAAAGCTCCAATAAATTTTTTTTATATTATTACTAATATCTATTATAAGAAAAGATTAAATTTTTAATAATATAAAAATTATTGTTTATAACAAATAATAATAATAATAATAATATAACCAATAATTAATTAAAGAAACAAAAGAAAATAAAACTACAATCTTAGTATAGTATATATAATTTTTTATTTATTTTACATAATATAAACAAACATTTTATAAAAAAAGAAATATCTTTAATAAATAAAATAAAAATTATAAAATGAATTTATAGTAATAATAATAAACTAATATATAAATATAAAAAAAATTTATACACTGAATTAATAATAAAAAATGATAATAATAATTATTTATAATCTTAGAATTTTATGCATTAAATAAATTATAATTTTTGTATATATTAATAAAATATCAATAAATAATATATAATATTATGATATATATAATTATTGTTAAATTTTACTATAATATAAAGTATAACAATTAAAAGAAAAAAGAAAAAAAAAGAGAAAACAGTTTTATTTTCTATGTAATTTTATATTTTTTTTTTATTTATTTATTTTTGTTATTTTTATTACTTTTTTTTTAATTTTTTATCATTTTATTACATTTTTATAGTTATTTATTTAATTTTTTTTAATTAGTGTTATAGTATTGTTTTTGTTTTTTATTTCTTTTTTTTTTTTTTTTTTTTTTTTTTTTTTTTTTTTTTTTTTTTTGTTATTTTTTATTTTTTTCATTTCTTTAATAAAGATTTATTAGTTTTGTTTTATTGTATAATTTTATATATATATATATATATATTTGGTTAAAAGTTTTAATTTCAGCTAAAAATTTATATGATAAAAAAATTTTTTTTAATAATGTATAAACATTTAATGAATAACTTTTTAATAATAAGAACGAATTATATTAGTTAATTTATTATTTTTTAATTCTTTTTAAATAATATTAAAAATTAAACATATATATATATATATTTTCATGTAGTATATAAATACTTTATTAAATAATTTGAATTTTTAAATTATATAACAAAGGTACTTATAAATTTAAATAATGTTTAATAGTAATGTAAATTAACTAATAATTATAAAAGAATAATTAATATTTGTTTCATTTATTCTCTTATATTTATTAATAAATCATTCTAAATGGTCTAAATTTCTTTTCTACATATAATCCATAGAATTTGTTATGATATAAATATACAAAACCGTTTATATATAAAAAAAATTTTTTATAGAATATTTTTAGAAGTAATCATAACCATAGCTATATAGAAAAGAAAAAAAATTTATCAATAAAAAATTTAAACATTTTTTGATTTTATGGTCTTTTTTAAAAATTTTTTATTTAAAATTTATAGAATGTATAATAGTAAATTTAAAAAAAAAAACGTAGAAAATCATTATAATTTTTTTTATATTATTATTGTATATTATTTAGAAGTAACTATTAACATAGCTATAAATTAAAAATAAATTGAAATGTAGTTATCAAAATATTAAATATTGTATGAAATGAACCTTTCATTTATATAATCTACAGAATATATAATGGTAGATTTATTTTAGAAAACGTAAAATTAAACTAATTTATTAAGATTTGATGTTAAAAATATTTTAGAAGTAACCATTTATCATAGCTGTATATTATATATATAAAAGGATTCATTTTAAAAATTTTAATGTTTTTGATATATACTTTTTGTTGATTTTTATCTTTCTTTTTTTTTCCATTTCATTTCATTTAGTGTAATAATAGTTTTCTGATTAATTGATCTTCTAATCATCTTTTTTTTTTTTTTTATAATATTACAGAATTTATATATAGTAAAGTTATAAACGCAAAATATAAATATTAATTATTTTAAAATGGTTTAGAAGTAACTATTATTATAGCTGTATATTATAAATAAAGTTAATAAGTAGCTACAAAAGTATTGAACATAATATTGAATATCTTTCAATAAGACTATTTGAACATTACTATACCATTTTTCTCCATAAATGGAAATTATTGAATATTTTTATTATTTATGATTATTTTATGGTTATTCATGGTTATTAATGGAAAATAAAGAACTAATCCACAAAATAAGTAATAGTACTAATTAAAAAAAAAATGAAGATCCTCACTAAAGTTTTTTTTTTTCTTAAATCGAATTACCTAAAGCTTATATGATTATTAAGAAGTAACTAATTACTATAGCTGTAGATTAGTTGTAAAATAAATCAAAAAAAAATGTAGATGTTTCATTTTTTTTATTTATTCTACTTAAAAGTGAAGATCTTCAAAGCTTTCCATTGTTGTTTATTGTTTTTATTCTTTGTATCTTCTTCGTTTTTTCCTAATTTTAATTAACATTTTTTATTATGTTAATTATAAATTATGAACTTTGAAAAAAAAATATTTCGATTAAATTTTACTCCTTAAATACTTTTTTAAAAAAATAAAAACTATAATACATTTTAGTAAATACGATTATATAAATATTATTTTCCTACTTATTTTTCATTTACTATTAACTAAATTGTTAAGTTGAAAAATAATAAATAATATTAATTACTATTACATAAAAAATATTTATTTTAAATATTTTTTAAGTTTATTTTTCTTGCCCAACCACTTAAAATTTTAACAAAATATTTAGAATATTCTAATATTCTGTAAATATATTATATTAATGTAAATTTTTTATAGAAATATTAAAAATAATAAAAACTTTAATAATAATAATAATAATAATTTTAATTACTCCAAATTAAGATATGAATCTTTCCTCTTAAACTGAATTGACTTGGAATTTAATTTTCTTTATTATCTATATTTAATAAACATTATATTAATTTATAAGTCATTATTTGTAATGAAAAAAAATTTTTTTTTTGAATTTTCAACAGAATTGATTAATATAGTTCAACAATTTTGGCATTTTTTATCATTTATTTTCAATAATTTAAATTAAAAAAAAAAAATTAATTCTAATATTTAAATACATAAATAAATAAATAAATAAATAAATAAATAAATAAATAAATAAAAGAAAATAAATAAATTGTTTCACTCTTTTAATATATTGCTGTAAAATTTTATACAAAAAACTTTGTTATTTATTTATTTATTTTTTTTTTTTTTTTATTTTTTTTTCAAAAATAATTTTAATTAAAATTAGTAATGATGTTATTTGAATTATAATAAATAATTCAAAGGAAGTAACGATTTTTAGAACATTAAAAAATAGGGAATACTATTTTATATTTTAAAAGAATAAAAATATGAAAATTAATGAAAAACAAATTAATGAATTAATTAAAGAAAATAATATAAGTAGATTACAAGATGTCGTTTATCAATTATGTAACGATAATAATGAAAAATTGTTGAATATTTTTTTTTATACTTATACTTCAATTAATGACATAATATTAAAATTACTTTTATTTCGTAAAAATAAAAAAAAAGTTTCAAATAAAGAATTAAACATTATAGTTACCAAAATTCAAGGAAACCCAATTTTAATTAATTTTAGAAAAAATGGTAGTGGGAATGTCAGTACACCCATAAGTAATGCTTGCTATAAAAATAATATAAATATTGTTAAATTATTAATTCTTTATGGTGCAGATATCAATTTAACAAGTGAAAATGGTAATATGCCAATAATTATAGCGTGTGAATATTCTAATGAAAATATTGTTGAATTTTTAGTTGAAAATGGAGCGAAAATAAATGAACAGAACAAAAAGGGGGATACAGCATTATTTATTTCTTGTAAAAATAATAAATATAAATTAGTAAAATATTTAATGAGTCAAGGAGCAAAAATAAATGTAAAAAATAAAAAAGGTGATACACCGTTTCTTATAGCATGTAAAAATCAAAACGAAGATTTAATAAAATATTTATTTTATTATGGAGCACAAATAAATGTAAAAGATAAAAAAGGTAATACACCGTTTCTTATAGCATGTAAAAATCGAAATGAAGATTTAATAAAATATTTAATTTATCATGGAGCGAAAATAAATGAACAGAACAAAAATGGGGATACAGCATTAATTATTTCTTGTAAACAAAATAATTATAAATTAGCAAAATACTTAGTGAGACAGGGAGCACAAATAAATGTAAAAGATAAAAAAGGTGATACACCGTTTCTTATAGCATGTAAAAATCAAAATGAAGATTTAATAAAATATTTAATTTATCATGGAGCAGATATAAATATAAAAAATAAATATAATGAAACTCCACTTTATATTGCTTATAAAAAAGAATATAAAAAATTAATAGAGTATTTAATTCTTGGAGGAATGGATACAGAAAAAAGAAATAATCAAGGTGATACAATATTATTAATGGCATATAATGATGGAAAAGAAGATTTAACAAAATTGTTAATAAAACTCGGAGCAGATGTTAATGTAAAAGACAAAAATGGTAAGAGCCTTTTACTTAAAGCGTATAATGATAAAAATGATAAAATATTTAGATGTTTAGTAGAACATGGAGCACAAGATAAAACAGTGGTAATGTTAGCATGTAAGAGTGGAAATGAGAATTTAATAAGTTATTTAATAAATCATGGAATGGATATCAATATGAAAATGGATGATCGTAGTATGAAACCATTAATTGAAGCATGTAAAGTGGATAATGAAAAGTTAGTAAAATACTTAGTAGACCACGGAGCAAATCTTAACGTAAGAGACTATGAGAATACACCTCTAACAGTAGCATGTAGAATGAATAATGAAAAGTTAATAAAATATTTAGTAGATCACGGAGCAAATCCTAATCTAAGAGATACCTCTTGGAATACACCTCTAATAGAAGCGTGTAAGCAAAATAATGATAATATAATAAAATATTTAGTATATCAAGGAGCAGATATAAATAAAAGTTTAAGTACTCTATTAGAAATATTATGTAAAAATAAAAATATTACTATGGCAAAATATTTAATAGATCATGGATTATGTATAAACTCTGAGGGTAGTGATTTGGCATTAATCACTGCTTGTAATATAAATCAGAACGATATTGTAAAATATTTGGTTAATAAGGGAGCATATATTAATGCAGTAAGCAAATATACTAGGGATTCTCCGTTGATAGTTGCATGTAATAATAAAAATGATGAATTAATAAAGTATTTAATAGAAAATGGTGCAGATATTAATGTAAAGGATAAAAATTATAATTCACCATTATCCATTATGTGTTCAAATGAAAATGAAGAATTAATAAAATATTTAGTGGATCATGGAGCAGATATTAATATAAGAATTAAAAATTTTGAAACCCCATTATTTATAGTATGTAAAAAAGGTAATTTAAATTTACTAAAATATCTGATTAATAAAGGAGCAGATATTTTAGTAAATATAGAAAGCTGTTATTATAAAACAGTATTATATGAAGCGTGTCAGAATATTGATATAGTTAAGTGTTTAGTAGATAATGGAGCAGATGTTAACATGAAAAATTATTCTGGTAGTACACCATTAATTTATGCATGTAATTATAATGATATCGATGTAATTAAATATTTAGTAGATCATGGTGCAGAAGTGAATGTAGTAAATGAAAATAATGAAACACCATTAATTTTAGCGTGTAAATATGAAAATTTTGAAATAATAAAATATTTATTGGGCAGATATCAATTTTAAAACCAAAAATGGTGATATTTCATTCAATACGGCCTATAATAAAAATAATATTGAAATAATAGAATATTTAATTCAATGTGGAGCATATACGAATGTACCACTTAAAAATGGTGAAATCCCATTTATAAAGGAATGTGAAAAAGGTAATATGAAATTGATAAAACTTATAGTGGAAAAAGGATTTGAAATAAACATTGAAGATAAAAACGGAAATACACCATTACTCATAGCTTGTAAGAAAAATAATGAAGAATTAATGAAATATTTAGTTGATCATGGCGCCGATATTAATATGAAAAATAAATATGATAATTTCCCATTATTAATAGCATGTAATAATGATAATATTAATATAGTAAAATATTTAGTGGACCATGGGGCACATTTAACTGTATCATATAATACAAATATTGTGAGATGTTTAGTGCAGCTCGGAAAGAATGCTAACAAAAGGAGGAAAGATATGGTACTACTCCATTAAACTATGCATGTTTATGTGGAAATTTTGATACAGTACAATATTTAGTGAAACATGGAGCAGAAATCAATATAAAAGATAATATTGGTGGTACTCCATTAATTATTTCTTGCTATTATAGAAATTTTAATATAGTAAAGTATTTAGTGGAGCATAGAGCAGATGTAAATATGAAAAATATTTATAATGATACACCATTAACCATGGCAAGATGTAATGAAACTTATAAGCGTTATGGTGGCAGAAATAGACCAAAAATAATTGATGATAGTATAATAAAACATTTAGAAGATCATGGAGCTAAAGGTAAAAAATTCAAAAAATATTAATGTTTTTCTTTTTTTTATTTTATTTTATTTATATCATTAAATAAAGTATATAATAATAATAATAATAATTAAATTTATTTAATTGAATATAAAAAATAAATAAATAAGTAAATAAATAATTAAGTAAATAAGTAACCAATTAAATAAATAATAAACAAGAATATAATAAATAATAAACAAGTATATAATAAATAAATAAATAAATAAGTAAATAAATAATATAAAAATAAATAACTAAGTATATAAATAAACAAATAAATAAAAAATAATAAATAAATGAATAAGTAAATAAATATATAAATAAGCAAATAAATAAATAATAAACAAATAAATAATAAATAATAAGTGAATAATTAATAAATAAATAAATAAATAAGCAAATAAATAAACAAATAAATAATAAATAATAAGTGAATAATTAATAAATAAATAAATAAGCAAATAAATAAATAATAAACAAGTAAATATCTATAAAATCATTAAAATAATTATTAAATTAAATGTAGATAATATGACTTTATTAAGTTATGATATAATATTTTATAAATTATATATATATATATAATTTAATTATTAATATTTAATTTACAAAGACATTACAAATATAAAACCTATTAAATTCTTCAAATGTAATAACAAAATTCGAGATACCATTATTATATCCTATCTATTCAACATTAATCGTCCTTGTTAATATAAATGTATATTTAACTATTGCCAATTATGATAATATTAATTTAATACTCACTAAAAAAAATAATTTATAGGTTATAATTTATATTCTTTATTTATTTTTTAGTTTTTTATATTATATATATTTATTTTTTTTTATAAAAACATTTTTTTATTAAATATTATAATAATATAAATAACTGGTCTATATGATTTAAATAATTTAATATATTTTAAAGTATTTTTTTTTTTTTTTTTTCTTGTTTGTTTTTCTTTTTTTATATAAAAATTGTATATTTTTTTTTCTTTATATTTCTTTTATAATTATTATTAACTATTATTACTATTTTTATAATAATAATAATAATAATAATAGAAATTTATAATGTAATCAATAAAAGTTTTTATAAACTTTTTTATAATACTATTACATATATAATTATATTTAAATATTAATTTCCATAAATTAAAAAATATATATATTATTTATATTACACTTTTTTTGTTTTTGCTTTTAATATTCAAATTATTTTGTTTTATTTTATTTTGTTTTATTTTGTTTTATTTTGTTTTATTTTGTTTTATTTTGTTTTTGCTATTGTTTTTGTTTTTGTTTTTGTTTTTACTTTTTCTTTGGTTATTATTCAAATTATTTTTCTTATTATTTTTAATTCTTTTTTTTGTGTAAATATATAATTGTTTTAAATTATACTAAAAAGTTTATTCTTTTTTTTTTTTTTGTTTCTATTTAAATTTTTTATTTCAATTTCTATTTTTTCTTTTATCTCAGATTAAAAAAAAGTAAAAATAATTTAAACAGGACAATAGGATGGAATACCACACCATTTACCATTTTCATAACCCCATTTACCATTTTCATCCGATTCATAAATAATACATCCTTTACAACATGAATATCCATATATTTCTGACCAACATTCTTCTTCAGCTGGTACAATAAATGGAGTAATACCACACCATTGATTAGTTTTATAATCATATCCCCAATCTCCATTTTCATCATGACTGAATACTATTTTGTTGTGGGATGGACAACATGGATAACCAATTAATTCAGACCAACAATTATATTGTGGAACTTCTGGAGTAATAATAGTTTCAGTTGGTTGTGGTGGAACAACATCAACAGTAGTAGTTGGTTCTTTTTGTTCTGGAGGTTGATGAATTACAGGACCTTCAAATTCGATAGACTTATCAATTGTGTATTGATAGTTTTCATCCATATATACTGAATCACAATCCATGTTATAAGCTTTACAAACATATCTGTATTTTTGAAGAATCCAATATTTTAAACCATAACCATTATCTCTTTGAGTAGTACCAACAGTAGTAAATTCACAATTAGCTTCCCATTCAGCAAAAGAAAAATCACCACGATTTTCATTAAGTCTACCTGGATATTTACCATTTTCATTTGGAGTTTTATCTAATTCAACATAAGGTCTAATGAATTCTTTTAATTCATCAATATGTGGGAAAAGAATAGTTGGATTAAAAGCATTAGTAACGAAATTTTTAAGAATATTATCAAAACGAGTAGTATTTTGGAAAATTAAAATGTCAAGAAGATGACTTTTTTTAGTAGCTAATTCTTCGAAAGTATAAGATGGAAAATCTCTATTTGTATTAGCATTTGGACCAAAACCTGCATTAATTGAAGAATCTTGACCAAGTTCACCATCAAAATCATTATATAAAATCTTCCATTTATCATTCTTTGGTTTGTATAAATTAAAGTTATGACCAAAATTAAGATAATGATCCCATGAACCAGATAAATATTCAAAAGCTATTTCAGTTAAGAAAATATCAATATCAAAAATATCTTCAATATCTTCTGGAGATTTAGCATTATCTAAAGCAGTTAAAAATTCTATCCATTCAGTATTATCGGTTACTTCATCATTTACATTAACACATCCTTCTGATGAAGATTCGACAGATAATTGATTATAAGTAGATTTACATTCATATAAAGAAGTAGAGTCTGGATCATCATAAACAACTTCAATCCATCTTAATTTAATAGAATCAAGCAAAATATAAAATCCCATATATTCATCATTAATATATAAAGTAGCAAAATTAGCAGAAATAGATGGAAGTCCTAAACGATTATGCATATCACAAACTAATTTTGATCTTAAATAAGTAGCTTCACGAGAATCAGGACGAAGTTTAAATTGAGAACGTCCATATAAATCTTTATTACCACGAATCTTTACATTATAACCTTGTTTAGAATACTTACGAGAAGAACTACCACCTAAACCAAAAGTAATCTTCTTGTAAGATTTAGTTATTCTTTGTTATATATTATTTTTCATTTCATTATTAATTTTTAAATATAACAATTAAAGATAGAGATAAAAAAAAATGGAAAGAAAAAAAAAAAATGCAAAATTTATATATATATATATATAAAATTAATATATTTATAATATTATTATATATTACAAAATTAAATATTTATATTATTATATATATTATTATTTATATTATTATTATTATTATTATATATACCCATTGATTTCAACAGTCATAGTACCATTCTTTGTTTTGAATGAATCTTTCTGGGAGCCTTGTACTTTACTATTCTGAGTATTGTTACGTTCAGCATTATTGAGCTCTGTAACATTAACAGATTTAAGACCTTTACTACCTTCTTCTTTTAAAGTTACAAATTCTTCTTCTGGTAATGTAACTCTAAATATTGCAACATCATTATCAGTTAATTCAAAAATTTCTGCACGTTTCGAATCACCGATAAATGAACTTAACCCTAATGTACCATAAACTAATAATTTTTATTTTTTATTTCATTTTATTTTTTATATTTTATATTTTTAATATTGGTATATAATTATTAAATTTAAATTTAAATAATAATATAATAATAATTATAAAAAAAAAAAAAGAAGAAATAAAATATTAATTACTTTTTTTATATATATTAACTAATAATAAATAATTAAACAATAAATATTTTTTTTACATGTTTTATAAATAAATAATCATTTACCGAAAAGCAATATTATTCCAATTTTTGTTAACATTTTTTTCTATTTAGAATTTTTTACTTGTAATAAATTATAATTTTATTTCAATTTTAATAATTTTTTTAAAAAAAAACTATATATAAATAAATAGAATTATTTTATAATAAATAAAAACTGGAATAAAATAATATTTAAATAACCATTTACACAAAAAAATTATGATTTATTAAAATTTTTTTTAGAAAAAGAGAAAGTGATACCTTTATATACTAAAAATATATATATATATGTATTACATTAAAAAATAATTAATAATTAATAAAATAAACATTTTAAAATAAAAAATAGAGATATTAAATAATTAAATAATTATTAATTTATTTTTATCTTTATCTTTTTACAAATGAAAAAGAGTTATTGACAACTACTAATATACTAATATATATATTAATATAATATAACTTTAATTGTTTATTTAACCATGTTTACTTATTTATTTATTTATTTATTTATTTATTTATTTATTTATTTATTTATTTATTTATTTATTTATTTATTTATTTACATAGTTTATGTATAAATTCATATTAAAATATGTTAATTTAATACAAAATTTTTGTGCTTTGTGATATTTAAAGATTTTATGAAATATGAAAAAATATGTATCAAAATAAATATTTATAATAAAGTTTATGAGTCATTATTGATTTTTTTTCTATATATATTATTCCATTAAATTTTCATTTATAATATTACTCAATATTACTAATAAAATTTATAAAAATTAGCAATATAATAAAAGTGGCTTATATAAAAGCATACTTGACATACTTGACATTAAATTTATATACTTTAAAAACTATAATAAAAAACTAGTCATAAACACATTTTATTTTAATATTTATGTCAACTTTATTAATATTTTATGATAAGAAATTTTTAAATTATATAATTGTATGGTTTTATATTAATATATTGTGGCTTTAATATTAATCAATACATTACATTTTGATACATTGAACACATATTTTTCATATTCTAACAATAAATTAATCGAGTATTACAAAAATAATAAATTAACCGTTTATTAATAAATTATATAATAAAAACATTTTATAATTAAAAAATACTTGGCTTTTTAATATGTTATATTAATAAATAATTAAAACAAAAAAATTGTGTCTAACCAATAATAATTAAATATACCAAAGATAATTTTATTACGAAGTGAATTACATTTTTACATTTTAATAATAAATAAATAATACATTAATAATATATTAATATAATTTCATTTTGTTTTATAAAAATAAAATGAAATAATATGAATTATTGAAAAGAAGCTATCTTTATGAAAACTATATAATAATAAAGATTGCTTCTTTTCAATATTTAGTATTATCATGAATAGTGAGAAATTATATATATATATATATATATAGTTTTTAATTTTAAAATTTTGCCCTAAATTATTATTATTAATAGTAGTAGTAGTAGAAGTAGTATTAAAATAATAATAATTTTAACAGTTTAAAGTTATTTTTTTTTTATTTGATAAAATATTTTTTATTTAATTTATTATTTAATATACATGCAACAAATTAAGTTTATTGATATTGATAACAATTAAAGAAAATGAAAATTAAAAAGGAATAAAAAGAAGAGAATATTTAAAAAAAATTTCATTAAATAAAAAAAATAAAAAAAAAACAAAGAATTCAACTATTATCTTTTGTAGATATAATAGTATATTACAATGAAAAAAAAATACATATATATATATATTAATAATACTTATCATAAAAATAAAAAAAAATTAATAAATTCTAAAAATAGAAAATTTTTCTATGAATTTAAGTAATTATATTTTTTAAAATATTTATATACTAATATCTAAAACAATATTAAATAAAAAAAATTATCTTTTAAAGAAATAATAATTTATTGCTTAATTAATCCTTTTTTCTTTTCATTTCCAACTTCCAAATCCACAGCAATTATAATGAATCTTTTTATATTCCCTAACTTCTTCTTCGCTTGAATTTTCAATAAATTCTTGTAAAGATTTATATCCCATTGCCCAGAATGAAACTTTAGAATTAGAATGGCCATGTCTATTATATTTATCCCTATATACATAAAATTTTTTATGTTTTTTAAATTCCTCCCAAGTAGATGGATTATGTTTTAAAATAAATTCTTTATAATCCATCATACCACTTCTTATTCCATTTCCATTATTCCAAATAATTTGTTCATCTTCATCTTTTCCCATTAACATCATATATAATTTTTCATATCTTAAAGGAATATCTAATTTTTCATCTAAAAATTTATTTTTTAATTCAAAATATCCATTGGAAGATTCATTCAAAAATTTATAGTTTAAATATCCCTTTGTTATTCCGTTTTTCATTAAATTTTTAAATTCAGATATTTCTTCACATGAAATTATTTTATCAATTAATTCATCTATTACTATTTTTTCTTCTTCTTTCATTTGATTGGAATATCTATTTTTATAATCCTCTTCATATATTTTTTTTGTTTGCTCTTTTAAGAAATAATCTACTTCTTCTTCTCTGTTAGAGTCAATAATTTTCATGATTTTTTTATAGTCATCATCCCTTTCACTTTTTTCGTTAAATACTAAAGACTGGACAATATTAAATGCAATAAATTTGTCATAATCATAATTAATTCCAAGATATTCTTTTGAAAATTCATATTTAAGGTTTTTAATGCTTTCAATATAATTTGGTTCAAATAGTTTAGAAAATAACATATAACTATATGGAATTGTTTCAGTCCAACCTATCAATTTTTTATAATTATTAATGATATTTTTATCTAAAAAGTAGTTGTCAAAAAATTTTGGTTTTTCTATTTTTTCAAATAGTTCAGGTAATTTTGTTGCATATTTTTCAGTATTTATACCTAATATCTTTTTTAAGCTTTCTTTTACATAATCCAATTTATCGCCTGATTTTCTAATTCTTGTTCTTATTATTTTATATATTTCATACCTTGTAATAGCTCGATAAATATTACTTAATTCGTTCGCATCCAAAAGTTTATCTGAGGCACAATTATAAATTACAGGTAACATTTGAAATAGACTATAACTATTAATATATAATGCATTTTTATTACTCTTGCTTTTTAATTGACCTTTTACTATTTCAATTACACCATTATATTTTTTTCCACATACTAATTTCATGGTATCAGATATATTCTTAAATACATTTATATTTATTTCACTTTTAACATCTTTTAAAACATTAATAGTTCTCCATAATCCTGACAAAATAGTAGATTCAAAAGTTAAAGGAATATCGGCAAGTACTCTTCTCATTCCAATACCTGCTGACAATTCTAACATTCTTGGAGAATATTTTTTCAAAAAACTATACAATTTTTCATCATTAAATACTGGAATACAATTATTAATGATTCCTTTAGTACCTGGATCACATAAATGGTCATTTCCCTTTGAATATTCTTCTGCAGTAGCAATATCACTGATACTAATATAACATCCTGGATATATTCTATTAATCAAGTAAATAGAAGGGTCAGGATAATCTCCAATATTTCCATTACAAGCAACACCGACAATGTTAAAAAATTTTAAAATATCTGTAATTTCTAATTCTTTAAAAATTGGATCTTTATATAAGGCGCATAATTCTTCAAGTGATTCAATGGTAGTCGAAAATGAATAAAAACTAGAAGGATGCTTTGAATAATCAATATCTTTTAATTCATCTATATGATTTGATATTTGTTCGATTTCTCTATAAATAACTTCATCTACATCTCCTTCATTATTTAATGCTCTTCTTGCAAGTCCTTTTCCTAATTTTGTATTATCAACATTTCTTAAATAATCTGCTTTTTGTTGACTATTTAATTGTGATAATCGGTTCTCATTTTTAATCATATCCATTTGATTTGAAATCAGACCTTTTCTTTTATTAATTAATTTTCTTAAAAATACGAGTCTTGAAGCTAATTTTCCATCTTTTAAAATTATTTCTTCATCTTCTTGAGTTACTATTAAACTATCTTCAAATTTCTTAAATTGTTGAATAATTAAATCAATTTCTTTTTCAGCATTTGAACCATTAATAAGTCTTAAAATTTTTAATTTATTCATAAATTCAGATATTTTTGTAGATAAAATTCCGGAATAGTTTAAAATTGTTAATTCTTCTCCATATTTTATATTCATTTTTATTTCTTCATCTCCTATTTTAATAATAAATTCAGTCTTTTCATCGAAATTTTCAATCCAAAAAATATTTTTTCCAGTATATAATGCAACTTCATTTTTTACATCAACCCAAGGAGCTACCTTAATGCATTCCTTATTTGATTTTATTTTTAAATCTAAATCAAATCCATCATTTTTAAATAATTCGCATATTTTTTTGGCTGATTCAATATATGAATCTTTAGAACTAATATCAATTAATGTTGCTTCATTTATAGTATTCAATTGTAAAATTGAAGCCAGAGCCATTGTATCAGGCTGGGAACATGAAGTAAAGTATCTAATTGCTTGTGAATTAATTCTGAATTTACCTTTTACTTTTTCATAAAACTTAGATGCTAATATAGGAACATTTCTTCTTTCTTCTGCAACTACCAATTGACCATCAGATAGTGTAAGTATTCTAAAAGGAGTTTTTTGATTTTCTGGAATAAAAATTTTTTCAAGGTGTGGAAAAACATCAGTCATTTTTTCAATAGCACCAGTAGCTGATTCTGAACAATTCATGAAATCTTTTTTTGTAAATTTTCTGTATTCTACAAAATCTTCAAAAGCTATAAAATGAATTGCTTTATTTTCTGGGAATCTTAATAAATCTAAAAGCTGTGGAATTAATTTTTTAATAAGAATTGGATAACTATAGCTCATTGAACCTGACCTATCAATAATCAAAATTAATTCATAATTTGAATTATTTCCTTCAATTGATTCTTCAACATTTAATTCAGCAATATGTCCTTTTTGATAAGGATATAAAACTATATCTTTATTATCGATCATATTAATAATAAATGTTTAAAATTGCTAATATAAAAATGTAAAAAAGAAATATATATATATATATATAAATTAAAGAAAAAAAATAAAAAATAAGTAAATAATATAAAAAACAAATAAATAATAAATAAATTATAAATAAATAAAAATAAATAAATAAATAAATAAAAATAAATAAATAAATAAAAATAAATATATAAATAAATAAATAAAAATAAATAAATAAAAATAAATAAACAAATAAATAAAATGAATAAATAGAAAACAAGAAAGCAATAAAATATAAATAAATAAATAAATAATTATAACTAATAATAATAAGGTAAGAATAAAATAATTAATAAAATTACATTTATATGCAGTTAGAATGTATTAAATTTTTGTTATAATATTAATATTAAATTCAGTTTTATAATTAAATTATTAATTAATTAATAAAAAATAAAATATTATTGAATTAATAGTAAATTAATAATAAAAAAAATATTGATGAAGTTGAACTTTCGAAAAACTTTTTGTTGTTTTTATAATAAATTTTTTTGTTAATTCATAAATTGAGGCATAGTATTAAATTAATACTACATAAGAAATTAATTTAAGAAAAATAAAAATTCAGTTAAATTTCGAATAAGCATAAAAATAATTTTATTAAAAAACTTGTATTTAATAAAGTTTTTGTAATAAATTAATTAAATTGCATACCAAATAAGCAAATTAATCATTAAATAAAATTTTTTTAATAAAATTATATTTAATTCTATATTTAAACTATATATAAATGCTTTATTAAAACTTTCTTAAACTATTAATATGTATAAAGTATTAATATTTGATATGTATCCTTTATAATTTTGGTTAAGAATAATTTCAATAAGGATGTATTATATATTTGGTGTTGTATTTTATTTTACTTTATATAGTACCTAAGAAATTAAAACATAACCTCAGAAAATACAATTATTATTGAATAAAAAACAGAAAAATCTTATTCGTGAATTCCTATCATTATACATATTTTTTTTTATTTTTTAATAATATATATTGTTAAAAGTTCATATAATAAAGCAAATTAAAAAAAAATAATATAATTCTTCTGATATTTTATATTATTCACTTTAAGAAAAAAAAATAATTTCAAGATATAAAAGATTACAAATTAATTATATACTTTAATATAAAAGCTATTATTTATTGTAATAATAATAACAACATTACAACTATAAACAAAAAAAATTTTTTAATTATATATAATTTATATATATTAATTTATATATATATATATTTACATTAACATAAATATTTATAGTAAATATCAAATTTATACAAGCTTTTATAGATATTAAAAAAAAAAAAATAATGTAATAATAATAATAATTTATAAAGTTATTATTTATTTATTTATTTATTTATTTATTTATTTATTTATTTATTTATTTATTTATTTATTTATTTATTTATTTATTTATTTATTTATTTATTTATTTATTTATTTATTTATTTATTTATTTATTTATTTATTTATTTATTTATTTATTTATTTATTTATTTATTTATTTATTTATTTATTTATTTATTTATTTATTTATTTATTTATTTATTTATTTATTTATTTATTTATTTATTGATTTATTTATTTATTGATTTATTTATTGATTTATTGATTTATTAATTTATTTATTTATTGATTTATTTATTGATTCTGTTTTATTTTTTTTATATTTATTTTCATTTATTTAATAAATGATTTGTTAGTTTAGATATATAATAGATGTCCAATTTATATATAATTATTTAATTATATATATATATTATATATATTTTTTAGTTATAAATTTAATTTCAACTAAAAATATAGAAAATAATAATCTTCATTATTAAAATATTAATATTTAATGAAGAATTTATTAGTAAAAAAGTATCATTTTATTTTATTTTTACTTTTTTTTTTAATTAAATAAAAATAAAAAATATATATTCTAAAGTATATATAAATACTTTACTAAATAATTTGATTTTTAAATTATATAATAAAGGTACTTATAAATTTATAAAATGTTTAATAGTAATTTAAAATTATTTAATAAATATGAGAGAATATTTTCATGATATTTATTCATTTATTCTCTTATATTTATTAATAAATCATTCTAAATGGTCTTAAATTTCTTTTCTACATATAATCTATAGAATATGTTATTATATAAATACATAAAAACGTTTATATATAAAATTTTTCTTATAAAATATTTTTAGAAGTAATCATAATCATAGCTATAGATTAAATGTAAAAAAAAAATTATCATTAAAAATTTAAACATTTTCATTTTTTGATTTTAAGACCTTTTTTAAAAATTTTATTTAAAATTTATAGAATGTATAATAGTAAATTATAAACGCAGAATATCATTATAATTTTATATTATAATGATATTAACTATTAACATAGCTATAAATTAAAAATAAATTGAAATGTAGTTACCAAAATATTAAATAATATATTAAATGAACTTTTCATTTATATAATCTACTGAACTTTTAATGGTAAATTTATTAAAAAAAAGTAAATTAAAAAAAAAAAATTGAACTAATTTTTTTTTAAGATTTAATATTAAAAATTTTAATATTAAAAATATTTTAGAAGTAACCATTATCATAGCTGTATATTATATATAAAAGGATTCATTTTAAAAATTTCAACTTTCTTTTATATATACTTTTTGTTGATTTTATATCTTTCTTTCTTCCATTTCATTTAGTGTAATAATAGTTTCCTGGTTAATTGGTCTTCTAATCATCTTTTTTTTATTTATAATATTAGAGAAGTTATAATAGTAAAATTATTAACGCAAAATATTTTTATTAAAACTATATAGTTATTTTAAAATAGTTTAGAAGTAACTATTATTATAGCTGTATATTATAAATAAATTAATAAGTAGTTACAAAAGAATTGAATATATTGAATATCTTCTAATAAGATTTTTTGAACGTCATTGTACCATTTTTTTTTCTATAAATAGAAAATACTAAATAATGGAATATTTGTATTATTTATGATTATTATATAGTTATTAATGGAAAATAAGGAACTAATCCATAGAACGAAATAGTACTAATTAAAAAACGTGAAGATCTTCACTAAAGTTTTTTTTATTTAAATCAAATTATTTACTAAAGCTTATATTATGAATAAGAAGTAACTATTTACTCTAGCTATAGATTAGTTGTAAAATAAATTAAAGAAAATGTATATTTTCATTTTTTTTATTTATTCTACTTAAAAGTGAAGATCTTCAAAGCCTTCAACTGTCGCTTATTATTTTATTTTTTGTATCTTCTTCGCTTTTTCCTAGTTTTAATTAGTATTTTTACAATACTAATTATAAATTATGAATTTTGATAAAATAATATTTTTTGCTTAAATTTTACTCTTTAAATATTTTTTTAAAAAAAATAAAAACTATAATACATTATAGTAAATAGAATTACATAAATATTATTTTTCTACTTAACAATTTAATTAATGAAAATAATAATTTACTATAAATTATTATTTATTTATATTTTTTACTTTACCTTTAATAAAATTAAATTTTTTTTATAATTAGTGGTGAAGTAAGAAAAATATAATTAAATAATAATTTAAAGGTTAAACTAAAAACTACAAATAAAAAACTTATATTCATATAATACATTAAGTTATTATTATAATATAAACATTAAATATTAATTCAATATTTATATTTTTATATTCTTTAAAATAAATTAGTCAATGATATATACATAAATTAATTATTAAAATACATTTATTTTTCTATAAAATAAAATTCTTTAATATCTTTATTAAACTCTCTTTAATAATTAATACTATATATGTATATATATTTGTTATATTTTTTATTTCATTTTTTTTTATTTTACCTTTGGAATCAATAAGTGTGCTTCATAATACAAATATTTTTTCTATTATTGAAACAACGAACAAGAGCAATATTACAAATAGCTAAAAAGGGAGTAAACCAAAAATTCACAAGATATAGTATAAATACAAACATTAGAGTTAACAGGTTTATGACCAAAACTCAAAAAAAAAATCCACTATTTAATATATATTAGGTTTTTTGGTTATATTATTATTAGAATGTTAAAGAAAAAAATAATATAGAAAAAAGAATACTTCTTTTAAAAATCAATGAAATGTTACAATTTAAGAGAAAATAAAAAAATGAATGTATAGTCAGGTTAAGTTTTGAGTTTAGGGTTAGAAATAATATGTTGTTTAAGGAAAAAGGAATTAACAAAAGGGATATAGTAGTATAGTCATAGATAAAAATATTAAATCCATACTAGCCCTTAATTCTACATAGAGTATTAAAGTAAACTTGATCTATCTTATTCCACTTGGGTCGGTAACGTCAGTAATAGGATCGGCATTTGTACTACTAGGCTGATCTACTGTGTTTATCAACATTGACGTTCCTGGAGAGGTTGGTTTTGAATTTATTGAACAATATATGTTGTCTTTTGCATATAACAGACATGATATCATTCAATAAAGCTCTTCCAACAATTAAAAAAATATAGAAGACAATGTAGTATCCAATAAATTAGAAATTTAATGTTAAACATTCTTGTTAAAAAATGTATTCTTTACAATAATGCTATAATGCTATAAATATTAATTCAAAACTCTCTAAAAAAATAATAATTTATTAATTTATGATTTTTTTATTTTTTGTTTATTTAATTTCAATAAAGTTTTAATTTTTTAATAATTTTTTATATTTTACATTTACATTTTGTTTATAAAATCATTTTTATTATTAAATATTATATATTTTTTGAAAGTTTTTTTTTTATTTTTTTTAATCCATTTTAAAATATATATATATATATTTGGTTTCAATCATATTTATATAGAATTATTTTAATAATATTTATATATAAATTGTTTTTTTTTCAGTTTATATTTCTTTAAGGATTATTATTAACTATTATTTTTTTTTCTATTTTTCTAAAAAAATAATAGAAATTTTTTATTTTCAATTAAAAATTTATATTGTAATCAATCATTATAATTTTTTGTATGTATATATGACGTTTTTTATATTACTATTATATTTAAATATTAATTTTCATAAATAATAAAAGTATATATTATACCTTTTTTTTGTTTTGGCTTTTGTTATTCAAATTATTTTACTTTTTTTAATTTATTTTTTGTGTAAATATATAATTATTTTAAATTTTAATAAAAAGGTTATTCTTTTTTTTTCATTTTCAATTTTTTACTTTTTATCTCTGATTAAAAAAGTAAAATAATTTAAACTGGACAATAGGATGGAATACCACACCATTTACCATCTTCATAACCCCAATTACCATCTACATCTGATTCATAAATAGTACATCCTTTACAACATGAATATCCATATATTTCTGACCAACATTCTTCAGCTGGTGCAACAAATGGGGTAATACCACACCATTGATTAGTTTTGAAATCATATCCCCAATCTCCATTTCCATCATGACTGAATACTATTTTGTTGTGTGATGGACAACATGGATAACCAATTAATTCAGCCCAACAATTATATTGTGGAACTTCTGGAGTAATAATAGTTTCAGTTGGTTGTGGTAGAACAACATCAACAGTAGTAGTTGGTTCTGGTTGTTCTGGAGATTGTTGAGTTTCAGGACTTTTATATTCGACAGATTTATCAATTGTGTATTGATAGTTTTCATCCATATATACTGGATCACAATCCATATTATAAGTTTTACAAATATATCTATATTTTTGAAGAATCCAATATTTTAAACCATAACCATAATAATATTGAAAAGAATCGACAGTAGTGAATTCACAATTAGCTTCCCATTCAGCAAAAGAATAATAACCAGCATTTTCATTTGGAGTTTTATCTAATTCAACATAAGGTCTAATAAATTCTTTTAATTCATCAATATGTGGGAAAAGAATAGTTGGATTGAAAGCATTAGTAACGAAATTTTTAAGAATATTATCAAAACGAGTAGTATTTTGGAAAATTAAAATATCAAGAAGATGAGTTTTTTTAACAGCGAATTCTTCGAAAGAATATGATGGAACATCTGTATTTTTTTTAATATTTGGACCAAAACCTGTATTTACAGAATTATCTTGACCAAGTTCACTATCGAAATCATTATATAAAATCTTCCATTTATCATTCTTTGGTTTGTATAAATTAAAGTTATGACCGAAATTAAGATAATGATCCCATGAACCAGATAAAAATTCAAAAGCTATTTCAGTTAAGAAAAGATCAATATCAAAAATGTCTTCAATATCTTCTGGAGATTTAGTATTATCTAAAATAGTTAAAAATTCTATCCATTCAGTATTATCGGTTACTTCATCATTTACATTAACACATCCCTCTGATGAAGTTGTGACGGTTAATTGATTATTAATATATTTACAGTTATATAAAGATGTAGAGTCTGGATCATCATAAACATCTTCAATCCATCTTAATTTAATAGAATCCATCAAAATATAAAATCCTATATATTCATCATTAATATATAAAGTAGCATAATTAGCAGAAATAGATGGAAGTCCTAAACGATTATGCATATCACAAACTAATTTTGATCTTAAATAAGTAGCTTCACGAGAATCTGGACGAAGTTTAAATTGAGAACGTCCGTATAAATCTTTATTACCACGAATCTTTACATTATAACCTTGTTTAGCAAAAGAACGAGAAGAATTACCACCTAAACCAAAAGTAACCTTCTTATAAGATTTAATTTTTCTTTATTATTTATTATTTATTAATTTATTTAATTAATTTTCATTATTAATTTTAAAATATAATAATTAAAAATATATAATAAAAAAAAGGAAAAAAAATATAAAATATATATAAAATTAATATAAAAATTAATATATTTATAATATAATTATATATGACAAAAATTAAATATATATATTACTATATATATACCCGTTGATTTCAACAGTCATAGTAGCATTCTTTGTTTTGAATGAATCTTGAGAGAATGGATCAAAACTGCTACCTTCAATATTATTAAAATCTGGGGAGGTAAAGTTAAAATCACTTCCGAAGTCAAATGTAGAACCTTTACCACCTTCTTCTTTTAAAGTTGTAAATTCTTCTTCTGGTAATGTAACTCTAAATTTTGCAACATCATTATCAGTTAATTCAAAAATTTCTGCACGTTTTGAATCACCAATATATGAACCTAAACCTAATACACTATAAGCTAATAATTTTTATATTTTATTTTATTTTTATTTATATTTTCATTTTTTTAAAAAAATTTTTTTTATATTATATATTGTATGTTTTATATTTTATATTTTTAATAATGGTGCATAATTATTAATTTTTAATATACATAATAGTTTAACAATTAACATTATATTTATATATATAAAAAAGGAATAAAATATTAATTATTTTTTTATATATATTTAATAATAATAAATAATTAAATAATAAATATTTTTTTTACATGTTTTATAAATAAATAATCATTTACCGAAAAGTAATATTATTCCAATTTTTGTTAACATTTTTTTCTATTTAGAATTTTTTACTTGTAATAAATTATAATTTTATTTCAATTTTAATAATTTTTTTAAAAAAAAACTATATATAAATAAATAGAATTATTTTATAATAAATAAAAACTGGAATAAAATAATATTTAAATAACCATTTACACAAAAAAATTATGATTTATTAAAATTTTTTTTAGAAAAAGAGAAAGTGATACCTTTATATACTAAAAATATATATATTATCCCATAATTATTTTTCTTTAATAATATATTAGTATAATTTCATTTCATTTTATAAAAATAAAATGAAATAATATGAATTATAAATTTTATGTTTATTTTTATGGTAATGCTAAATATTGAAAAGAAGCTATCTTTATTATAATATTGTTTTCATAAAGATAACTTCTTTTCAATATTTAATATTATTATTATTAATAATAGTGGAAAATTATATATATAATTTTTAATTTTAAATTTTTCCCTAAATTATTATTTTTTATAATTATTAGTATAAAAATAATAATTTTTATTAATAGAGTACAATATTTAATGAAGAATTTATTAATAAAAAAAGTATCATATTATTTTATTTTTTACTTTTTTTTAATTAAATAAAAATAATAAAAAAAATATGACAAAAAAAAAATATATATATATATACACACATATAAATACTTTACTAAATAATTTGAATTTTTAAATTATATAATAAAGGTACTTATAAATTTAAAAAATGTTTAATTATTAATTTAAAATTATTTAATAAATATGAAATAATATTTTCATGATATTGATTCATCTATTCTCTTATATTTATTAATAAATCATTCTAAGTGTCTTAATTTCTTTTCAACATATAATCTATGGAATGTGTTATGATAAAAACATAACAACGTTTATATATATAATTTTTTTATAAGTAATCATAATTGTAACTATATATATTAAATGTAAAAAAAATAAAATATCAATAAAATATTTAAATATTTTTGATTTTATAGTTTTTTTTTTAAAATTTTTTATTTGAAATTTAGAGAATGTATTATAGTAAATTATAAACGTATAATATCATTATAATTTTATTTTATTTTTTATTATATAACATTTAGAAGTAATTATTAACATAGCTATAAAAGCTATAAATTAAAAATAACTTGAAATGTAATTACCAAAATATTGAATATTACATTAAATGAACTTTTCATTCATATAATTTACAGAACATTTAATGGTAAATTTATAAAAAACATAAAATAAAAAAAAACAATTAAACTAATTTTTTTTAAGATTTAATATTAATAACCTTTAGAAGTAACCATAATCATAGCTACATATTATTAAGATAATTTGTGTAACATATTTTGTATACAATTAAACGTTTTAGAATTTTCGAACAAAAAACAAAAAAAATGTTGTACTAAAATATTTATTTAAATTTATTAAATTATAGTTTTAGCATAAAACGATGAACCTTTTTAAACTAAAATTATTTACTTTTCTTCATTTTTTTGATTATTGAAAAGATATTAAAATATATTACTAGTTTAAACATTATAGATAATAATATATATAAAGAAAAATAAATATAATAAAAAAAAGAATAAGAATAAAAAAAAATAAAAACAGAAAAAAAAATAAAAAATGAATAAAAAAATGACCATATCAGTAAAGAAGACAATATAGTGTCCAATAAATTAGAGATTTAATATTAAACATTCTTGTTAAAAAAAAGGTATACTTTATAATAATGCTATAAACATTAATTCAAAACTCAATAAAAAAATAATTCATTTATTAGTTTATAATTTTTTTATTTCTTGTTTGATTGCTATGAAGTATAATTTCTTAATTTTTTACATTTTACATTTACATTTTGTTTATAAAATCATTTTTAGTATTAAATATTATAATAATAAAAACATTTAGTCGATAATTTAACTTATATATTTTTGAAAGTATTATTTTTAATACATTTTAAAATATATATATAAATTTGGTTTCAATCATATTTATATAGAATTATTTTAATAATATTTATATATAAATTTTTTTTTTTTTTTTTTTTTTTTTCAGTTTATATTTCTTTAAGAATTATTATTAACTATTATTTTTTTTTTCTATTTTTCTAAAAAAACAACAGAAATCTTTTATTTTCAAGTAAAAATTTATAATGTAATCAATACATTATAATTTTTCGTATATACGTTTTTTATATTACTATTATATTTAAATATTAATTTTCATAAATAAATAAAAAAAGTATATATTACACTTTTTTTTTTTTTTGTTTTTACTTCTGTGATTCAAATTATTTTACTTTTTTTTAATTTATTTTTTGTGTAAATATATAATTATTTTAAATTTTAATAAAAAGATTATTCTTTTTTTTTTTTTCATTTTCAATTTCTTACTTTTATCTCTGATTAAAAAAGTAAAATAATTTAAACTGGACAATAGGATGGAATACCACACCATTTACCATCTTCATAACCCCAATTACCATCTACATCTGATTCATAAATAGTACATCCTTTACAACATGAATATCCATATATTTCAGACCAACATTCTTCTTCAGCTGGTGCAACAAATGGGGTAATACCACACCATTGATTAGTTTTATAATCATATCCCCAATCTCCATTTTCATCATGACTGAATACTATTTTGTTGTGTGGTGGACAACATGGATAACCAATTAATTCAGCCCAACAATTATATTGTGGAACTTCTGGAGTAATAATAGTTTCAGTTGGTTGTGGTGGAACAACATCAACAGTAGTAGTTGGTTCTGGTTGTTCTGGAGGTTGTTGAGTTGTAGTAGTTTGTGGTTGTTGTTGTTGTGGACGATCCCATGGTTTAGAACCTGTTGATTCGACAGATTTATCAATTGTGTATTGATAGTTTTCATCCATATACACTGGATCACAATCCATATTATAAGTTTTACAAACATATCTGTATTTTTGAAGAATCCAATATTTTAAACCATAACCATTATCAAATTGAGAAGAATCAACAGTAGTGAATTCACAATTAGCTTCCCATTCAGCAAAAGAATAATCACCAGAATTTTCATTAAGTCTTCCTGGATATTTACCATTTTCATCTGGAGTTTTATCTAATTCAACATAAGGTCTAATAAATTCTTTTAATTCATCAATATGTGGGAAAAGAATAGTTGGATTGAAAGCATTAGTAACAAAATTTTTAAGAATATTATCAAAACGAGTAGTATTTTGGAAAATTAAAATATCAAGAAGATGAGTTTTTTTAGCAGCGAATTCTTCGAAAGAATAAGATGGATAATCTGTATTATCATTAGTATATCTACCAAATCCTGAACCCATAGAAGTATCTTGACCAAGTTCACCATCGAAATCATAATATAAAATCTTCCATTTATCATTCTTTGGTTTATACAAACTAAAGTTATGACCAAAATTAAGATAATGATCCCATGAACCAGATAAATATTCAAAAGCCATTTCATTTAAGAAAAGATCAATATCAAAAATGTCTTCAATATCTTCTGGAGATTTAGCATTATCTAAAGTAGTTAAAAATTCTATCCATTCAGTATTATCAGTGACTTCATCATTTTCATTAACACATCCATTTGATGAAGATTTTACAGTTAAATGATTATTAGTAGATTTACATTTATATAAAGAAGTAGAGTCTGGATCATCATAAACATCTTCAATCCATGGTAATTTAATAGAATCCATCAAAATATAAAATCCCATATATTCATCATTAATATATAAAGTAGCATAATTAGCAGAAATAGATGGAAGTCCTAAACGATTATGCATATCACAAACTAATTTTGATCTTAAATAAGTAGCTTCACGAGAATCAGGACGAATTCTAAATTGAGAACGTCCGTATAAATCTTTATTACCACGAATCTTAATATTATAACCTTGTTTAGCAAAAGCACGAGAAGAACTACCACCTAAACCAAAAGTAACCTTCTTATAGGATTTAATTTTTCTTTATTATTTATTATTTATTAATTTATTTAATTAATTTTCATTATTAATTTTAAAATATAATAATTAAAAATATAGAAAAAGGAAGAAAAAATGTAAGAAATATATATAAAAAAATTAATGTATTTATAATATTATTAATATATACGATAAAAAATAAATATAAATATATATATATTATTACTATTATTATATATACCCGTTAATTTCAACAGTCATAGTAGCATTCTTTGTTTTGAATGAATCTTTAGAGAATGGATCAAAACCTGCAAAACTGAAATTACCGAAATCCCAGTCATCACCGCCAAAGCCTGTCCAACCACCGCCTTGGTCATCACCAAAACCACCTTGGTTATCTCCACCAAAACCTGGCCAACCACCACCTTGGTTATCACCAAAACCACCTTGGTTATCTCCACCAAAACCTTGCCAACCACCACCTTGGTTATCTCCACCAAAGCCTGGCCAACCGCCACCTTCAGTATTATTGAAATCTGGGAAGGTAAAGTTAAAACCACTTCCAAAGTCAAAACTAAGACCTTCACCACCTTCTTCTTTTAAAGTTACAAATTCTTCTTCTGGTAATGTAACTCTAAATATTGCAACTTCATTATCTGTTAATTCAAAAATTTCTGCACGTTTTGAATCACCGACAAATGAACCTAAACCTAATGCACCATAAGCTAATAATTTTTATATTTTATTTTATTTTTATTTATATTTTTAATTTTTTTTTAAAAAAATTTTTTTTTTATATTTTATATTTTATATTGTAAGTTTTATATATTTTATATTTTTAATAATGGTACATAATTATTAAATTTAAATTTAAATAATAATATAACAGTATTTTTAAAAAGAAAATAAATAAATAAAATATTAATTATATTTTTTTCATATATCAACTTTTAACAATTAAATTAAATTATAGATATTTTCTTCATAAGTTTTAAATAATTAAATCATTTACCAAAAAGCAATACTGTTCCAATTTTTGTTAACATTTTATTTTCTATTTAGAATTTTTTATTTGTAATAATTTATATTTTATTTCAATTTTAATAAATATTATAACTACTATAAATAAAATAAATAATATTTTTTTATAATAAATAAATACTAAATTTTTATATATAACAAAAATTGAAAGAAATTAATATTTAAATAATTATTTACACAAAAAAGTTATGATTTATTAAAACTTTATTAAAAAAAAAAAGAGAAAATGCTATCTATTTATACTACAAAAAAAAAAAATTGAAAAATAATTAATAAATTAATAATTATTTAATAATCATTATCTTTTATTAAAAATTACTTTTATTAATAAAATAATTATTATTTTTTTAGTTAAGTTATTAAATAATATATTATTATTATTATTATTATTATTATTATTATTATGGAATTTAATACAAAATTTATGAGATATGTAAAGATTTATGATATATGAAAAAAAATATGTTAAAATAAATGTTAAAAAAGGGTTATAATAAAGTTTATGAGTCATAAATTGTTTTTTTTTAATATTATTCCAATAAATTTTCATTTATATTATTATTCAAAATTCTATATAAAATATAATTAGTATTGAGTAATATATATATATATCTAATAAAATTTATAATAATTAACAATATTAATATAGGTGGCATAGTTTTTACACGTTTTCTTTTTTTTTTTTTTTTTTTAATTATATTATATAAGATTTTTTTAATTTTTTATTATCTATTCTTTGTTAAAAAAAAATATAAAAATACCAGAGATTAATTATCAAAAAACATAATATATTTAGTTTAAATAATAATAATAATTTAAAATATCAAATATAAATATTCACTTCTTAATATTTTAAATATTGTTATAAACCTAATATTATTTATTAAAATAATTATTACATTCTTTTTTTAATGTATTTTTATGTAATTCTATTCTTAAAAATTAAAATTTTTTGATATAATACCTAGTTACACCAAAATTAATTAAAAAAAAAAAATTTCCAAGAAATTTTAAAATAGAATCTTGTATATTATTGGTTTAAAAAAACTATAAAAATATAATATAAAATTTTATTAATTTTTAAATTTTATAAATGTAATAAAATTTATAATATAAATTTTTTAAACATTTATTTTTTTTTATATAAATATCTGTAGTTAGAAATATGAAAAATAATAATATAATAATATGAAAAAACTTATAATTAAAAAATCAAAGTCAATATTAATAAGAAAATATTTCCAAACTATAATATATCATTTATTATAAATATTTTAAAAGAACATTTAATTTTTTTTAACTATTATTTTAATAATTATAAATAAATTGGAGAAAAAAAATTTTTTTTTTCTTTTTTGATTAAAAAGGTAATTTCAATTATAATAATAAAAAAAATTACATAATAATATATAATATATTAATAATATACAGTAATATATTATTGATTATAATACATATAATTTTAATTAATTTTTTATTAAATAAATCAAATAATAGCAATAAAAAAAATTTTTATGTCATAATGATTTATTAATTAAAAAAAAAAACAATACGAATTTATTCCCTATAATTTTAATATTATAACATTGATTTTTTATTTATATCATATAAATTTTATTATTATCAATTATTATTTTTTTATTATTATTAATTATTAATTATTAATTATTAATTATTATTATTATTAATTATTATTATTATTTATTAATTAAATAAAATTATATTATGCAAAAAATGTAACAGTAATTTTTAATTTTTTTTTTTTTCTTTAATAGATAAATTAAAGATGAAACAATATTAAATATCATAAACTTTATTTAAATTATTTTATTAATATCATTTTTTAATTTTGAAATTCAAATATAAAAATTATGGATACATAAAACTAAATATATAATACTTAACATATTGTACTTTTTATTTAAAAAAGAGTCTTTTAAAAATATTTTTTAATAAATAAATAAATAAATAAATAAATAACAAATGAGATAATATAAAAATAATAGTTTAATCATTTGCCAACTATACATAAGAAAACATTTTATAATTAAAAATATTTTCCTTTTTAATATTGTTATAGTTAATTAAAATAATTTTTTTTTACTAAAATATTATTTATTCAATATTTTCAATATTTCTTTATAATATTTGATCCACTATTCAAATATCATAATATTTTAAATCTAATTAAATTTAATTTAAAAAAATTATATTATTTACTTTTAACCTATAATATCATTTAACTTCTTGTTATATACTAAAAAAGTTAATATTGCATTAAAACTAATATTTATTAATTACAAAATAGTCAACATTATTTACCCAATAAATTAGAGTGACAATTAAAAATCATAATAACCTTATTTAGAAAACAATAGTAAGTTAAGTATACCAGATAATTTTAGTAAAAAATAAAAAAAAAATTACATTTTAGTAATATAATATATTAATAATATATTATTAATATATTATTAAGATTCAAATTGTGTTTTATGAAAATAACATGAATTCTTGTTTTAAATATTGATAATGTTATCATAATTCTTATCTTTATTACTATATAATTATCATAAAATAGCTTCATTATAATATTTAGTACTATCATAAAAATTAAGATAGCTTCTTTTATATTATCATTATCATGAATAGTGGGAAACTTTATATATTAATATAGTTTTAATAAATATTAGCTTTAATTTTGAAATATTTTCCTTTTAAATAAACTTTTAAAAAGACACAAATTTCTTATTATTAAAATATAATAATAATTTAAACAGTTAAAAATTATTATTAAAATTGAAATATTTGAAGCATATTCCAATAGAAATGAAAATATTGTAATATTTTTTTTCTGATATTAAAGAAGATAATGCTAATTCTACTCTAAAATAAAATAAAATATGGGAACTGATAGATTTATTTATCAATTTTTTTTTTTTAGACTAGGATTAATCTTTATTTAAAAATTATTAATTTAAATTAAACATACATGTGACATATATATTACATTAAAGAAAGAAATATATAATACATGAAATGTAAAATTAAAACAAGTAATAAAAGATACAAGAATTTAACAAAATTTATTACGGATATTAATCCAATTAAAAATATTAAATAAATAAAAAGGAAAGAAGTTAAACTTCTAACCTCTCCCATTCAACGAATAAGATATCATTCGTATCCGTATCGGATTAAATTTAATGCCTTATTTTTTTCGACGTCAACACCCTTGAAGCCACCCGGAGTGTTCTTATTATTATATTTACAATTAGAATAAAAAAAAGTAAGAAAATGCGACAAACCCACAATATTCGGAACAGGAGACTTGGATAAACCTTTGATAAGTTGTTCATACCATTATCTCTGTTCCCCAGCAATGTCTAGTTTTTTATTTATTTATCAAGACTCAAGAAAAAAAAGTTCTTTATAAAAAATAGATTGAGTCTTATATGTTCCTTTCTTATTAGAACCTAAAATATGAAATAAAATAATTTCTGATAATTAATGCCAATGTCTCAATTGGAATACCTCCTCTTCCTAGCAATCTATTAGTTTGGAAAGAAGTTTTTTTATAACAGACAGTAATTTTATTACTTTATTGAATTTTTATACTTAAAATGTTACATATAAATATTTAATACACGTGATATCATATAAAAATATAAAATAAGAAAAAATTCTTTTATAAAGGAAAAAAAAAAACTAAAAAAAAAAAAGAATATTATAATAGTCCAAAAAGAGTAAATTAGTCCTAAACAAAGATCCTAAAAAAAATCAATGAAGAAAGTTCAAATTAATACTAAAAGGTATTTTGATGAATCTAATTTTTATAATAATGATAGAGTCGTCTATAAATTCAAAAATATTCTAAGGAAGTATACACTGATTCTAAATTTCATACACTGTAGATACAAATATATATATATATAATTTCTATCCAAATTATAAATATAAAGATTACCTATATCTAACATAGAAGTTTTAGTTATTTAAATATGTCTAAAACAGTCATGACAATTAAAATTAGGATAAGAAACAAAATGAAATCATTTTAAAAAAATACAATAATTTTTAAAGTATTTTTCAAATTTATTAAAACTCTTATAATCATTAAATACAAGAATTTTCAATTTTTTTTTTAAAACACACAATTTGTACATCATCTTTATTGAGTTTAAATATTAATATATATGAATCATAAAAAAACAAAGAATTTTTAAAATATTTTTCAAATCTATTAACTCTAATAATCATTAAATACAAGAATTTTAAAAGTTGTTTATCCCATTTCGGTTCCACATCAATATTTAGTTTTTCAAATACATAACGCCCATTAAAGAAAACATTAAGCATCAAGTAATATATATTATCTTCATAATCTTCGTCCAAGTCCATAGATATTTCCAGTGATTTATCTTCAATAGTTATAATGCAAACCTCAAAAAATAAATCATCGGCGTAGTTAAGAATTGTATTTCTATCATTTTCAAAGGCCTTACAATTGAAAGTCCAATTTTTTTTTTTTTTTTAGACTAAAGAATACACTTTTATAATTTTTTTTATTTATTATTTATTATAAATAATTATTAATAGATTTAGATTTTAAGAACCAAAGAAATGTTACGATTAAAGGAGAAAACGGGTGAATGGATTTATAGTCAGGTTAAGTTTTAAGTTGAGATTTGAAATAATAGGTTTAAGGAAAAGAGAATATAATAATAAAAGAGATACCAAAATATTTATAGCAAGAAGTTTTAGAAATTCTATTGATATCTAGAAAGAAGGTCAGTAATTATGAGGAGGAAAGAGTTTGAGTGGTTTAACAACCATTGTTAGCACATTTGTTGATACCAAAGGTCATTTCATTAGTTTTAGCCCAATCGTGTACATGGAATAAAAGTGACCTGAGTTTTACTCTTCTTGAAAGGGGCAATAAGAACAATATCATCAGCAAAGAGACCGTCACAACAGATTGAATTATCACATGAAACTCCATAGTTAGAACAATTATTTAAAATATAATTAAGGAATAAATTGAATAGAATTGGGGGTAAAGGGCAACCTTGACGAACACCACAATTTATAGGGAATTCATTTGAAAGTTGATTGTTCAGCAAGACACGAGCTTTCGAGGTAAGGTAGAGGTTTGTAATAAAATTAAGGCATTTACCACGTATACCAAGATTATTTAATTTGGTTAAAATATTGTAGATAGGAACAGAATCGTAGGCTTTTTTCAAATCAAGAAAAGCAAGGTAAGTAAATTGATTTAGAAAATCTCTTCTTTGACATATTTCACGGATTGATATGTAAAGACTAATACATTCTTCTTTATAACAGAAACCAAACTGTTCTGGACAGATTAAATTATGTTTAAGTGCATAATTAGTAGTAATTCTGTTAGTGATAATTTTAGTAATGATTTTAATACTGACGTTAATCAAAGAAATTCCTTTATAGTTGTTACCATCAGAAAGGTCTCCTTTTATAGGAATAGAAATAATCGATACAGAATTTCATTCAGACGGGAAATCACCATCCCAAATTCTATTAAATAATAATTCAAAACATTTAATAAAATCCAGAATAACTGAGTTAGAGGGATTTGTCTGATTGATTGTTTGGTTGATTATTATTTGAAGAATATTCACAAAAGAAAGCTTTGAAGAATATAGAAGGAATACCATTAGGACCTGGAACTTTATTATTTTTCAAAGAAGAAACGGTTTCGTAAATTTCAGAAATAGTAATTGGACCATTAATATTCCATTCAGAAGAGTTTGGAGGAGGAGATCCAAATTTATCTTCCCAAAATTCTTTGTTAAGACTATAACCAATAACATCAGAAGCTAAGAGGTTCAGCAAAGAAGGAAATATTGTTTAATTTATCATTTAATATCTTTCTTTGTCCCAAGTCCATTTTCTTGTTGTAGAGACATTATTGACTATTTTTGAGATAATACAGTTGAAGTCATTCCACTTATTAAAACATTTAACTTAGGCTAAAAACACATTTATCAGAGAATGGAGGAATATTGAGTTCTTTAGAAATGCAGTAAATAGAAACAAATGAATTAGGTTTTGAGAAACCTAAAATTCAATAAAAAACCTTTGTTGATAATAGTTTTGAGTAGAACTAGTATTGTTTTTGTTTAAATCCAAGCCAAGGGTGCGTAATAGGAAACTTGTCCAATAACTTTTGCAGAGAATTAAGTTCATTTAAGAGGAATAGGAATTAAATCATTTTTTTAAAAAAAAAAAAAAAAAAAAAAAAAACCTTGAATTGAAAACAAAGCCTTATTATCTTGATTTAAAATTTATTTTTAATAAAATGAAAAGAGTTTTGCGAAAAAGAATACCAAGGTAAGTATACCTTTTTTTTTTTTTTTTTTATGGCACACAATTTGTACGTCACTTTTATTGAATTTAAATAAATAAAATACATGAATCATAAAAAAAAACACATAATGAAAAATAATGATACTAAAAAAAAATAAAAACCAGTTTAAATATTATAGATAATAATAAATAATACTGGAGGGAAAAAAAAAAGTATTATAATAATATTTAAAAACAATAAATCCATACAAGCCCTTAATTCTAAATATAGAATTAAAGTAAAATTGATCTATCCTATTCCACTAGGGTCTGAAATAGGATCGGCATTTGCCTTACTAGGCTGTCCTACTGTGTTATCAGCATTGACGTTCCTGGAGAGGTTGGTTTTAAATTTATTGAACAATATATGTTTTTTTTTTTTTTTTTTTTTTTTTAGACTAAATGAAGAGAATACACTTTCATGTTGAACAATATATGTTGTCTTTTACAGACAACAGTTTTTTTTTTTTTTTTTTTTTTTATGGCACACAATTTGTACGTCAACTTTATTGAATTTAAATATTAAAATACATGAATCATAAAAAAAACACATAATGAAAAAAAATGATACTAAAAAAAATAAAAACCAGTAAAATATTATAGATAATAATAGATAATACTGGAGGAAAAAAAGAAGTATAATAATATTTAAAAACAATAAATCCATACAGCCCTTAATTCTAAATATAGAATTAAAGTAAAATTGATCTATCCTATTCCACTAGGGTCGGAAATAGGATCGGCATTTGCCCTACTAGGCTGTCCTACTGTGTTATCAGCATTGACGTTCCTGGAGAGGTTGGTTTTAAATTTATTGAATAATATATGTTGTCTTTTACAGACAACAGGCATGATATCATTCAATAGAGCCGCAGATCGCAACAAGAATGGGGATTTTGAATAAGTACCAGATTCAGTCTGACACTTAAACAAACATTCCCATTCCTTTTTGTATGGACTATTGTTAATTCTATCACTAAAACCATAATCTCTACCACCAATTAAAAAAATATATATTCTATACCTATTAACTATTTTTTTACTACCTAATATATCTATATTACTTATACTATTATTACTACTTTTATAACCCTTAACAATATTATTTATTCTATTATCCACACTAGGGTTATTACTGATCCTAACTAAACTATTAAAAAGACTATCTAAAAAATAAAAAAAATTTCTATCTAGATCAGAGAAGTGATCAATACGAAGATTTTTAAATAAGAAACAATTTATAAACCAATGATCAATTCTCTGATAACTGTCACAATGGAAACAACATGAACAACAATTAGGACAAGAATTATTAATCATTTTAGCAGCTTTTGCAACTCTAGCATCAATTTTATATCCACATCTTGCCCTAAGTATCCACCGAAAACCTTTGCTATATTCAGGAAATTCTAGATTAAGCTTTAAGTAACTTCTTGATTCTTCAAAGTTGTACAATTTATAAGTTTTAGCTTTAATTGATTTATCACTGTTCATGTCTCTGTCCCAATAGAATTCCATAATTTCTTTAGTAGAGGATGAAATATTGTTTAATTTATCATTTAATATTTTACTTTCTTTGTCCCAAGTCCATTTTCTTGTTGTAGCAACATTATTAACTATCTTTGAGATAATGCAGTTGGAGTCCTTCCACTTATTAAAACATCTAACCTGAGCTAAAGCACATTTACCAGAAAGTGGAGGAATATTGAGTTCTTTTGAGATGCAATAAATAGAAACAAAAGAATTAGGTTTCGAGTAGCCTAAAATCCAATAAAAACCTTTGTTAATTATTGTTTGTGTAGAACTAGTATTGTTTTTGTTAGAACCAAGCAAAGGCGCGTAATAGGAAACTTGTCCAATAACTTTTGCAGAGAATAAAGTTCTTTTAAGAGGAATAGGAATCAGATCATTTTTTAAAAAACCTTGAATTGAAAACAAAGCCTTACTAACTTTATTTTTCATTTTACTAATAACGAATTTTAAATCTAGAGTTTTGTGAAAGGGAACACCAAGGTAAGTATAACAATCTGTTTTAGGGATTGCGATTCCTGTTAAATAAAAGGTAGGGTCCTCTCTAAGAATATATTCCGAATTTTCATGTCTAACAGCTAATGTGCCACATTTATTAATTCCAAAAGTCATCTCGTTGTCCTTAGCCCATTTACCAACTAAACGAAGAAGTTTGTTCATACGAGATCTACTAGGGGCACAAAGAACAATATCATCAGCAAATAATCCTCCACAACAATATTCAGTATCTATTTTCACACCATTATGCAGGCAATCGTTGAAGATGTCGTTGATAAACAAATTAAAAAGTATAGGAGATAAGGGACATCCTTGTCGAACTCCTTTAAGTATTCTGAAAGAATCGGAAAATTGTCCATTAATTTTAACACAAGCTTTGGAAGACAGATATAGGTTCTCCAAAAATTGAAAGCATTTTCCTTGTATACCAAGAGTATAAATTTTCGACAAGATGTTATATATGGGCACAGAATCGTAAGCTTTTTTAAGATCCAGAAAAGCTATATAAGTATCTTCCCCTTTGAATTTACGTCTTTGACAAATAGAAAGAATAGAGATATAAAGACTAATACATTCTTCCTTATTCCGAAAGCCAAATTGTTCTGGTCTGATGAATCCATGACTTATACCATATTCAGAAATTCTAGAAGCAATAATTTTCGAAAGAATCTTAATACCATTATTGATAAGTGAGATACCACGATAGTTATCACAATTAGAAAGATCGCCTTTTTTTGGAATAGAAACAATGGATGCATTATTCCAAAAAATAGGAAAATCACCATTCCAAATACGATTAATTAAGAAACAGAAACAACTAAGACCAGCCGGAACATAGGAATCATTATTTACAGAGTCATTCGAAGAGGAATCAGGAATTAAAGCTTTATAAAATTCAATAGGGATACCATCGGGACCTGAGGCTTTAAAGTTAGGGATAGAAAGGATGGCCTTTTTGATTTCTTCAATGCTGATATCTTGGTTAATATCCCATACTATGTTATTTCCACTCTTTATACGATTAATAGCGGGAGAATTCTTCCAGAATTTTTTATTCATGCTATGTCCAGTAGAGTCATAACTAAGTTTCTTATAATAATTGCACCAAACATCTAATTGATCTTTAGTACTATACACTAAGTTATCTTGGTGGTCTCTGATAGGATGAGGTATAAATAACTCCTGATTGTTATTTTTAATATTCTTCTTAATCCATGACCATGATTTTCTGCTGTCATTTTTTAAGGTAGCCTCGCAGCCTACTTTAATCCAAAATAAATAGTTTTGTCTTCTAAATTCATTACATTTTTTATGAATAGATTGGCATAATTTATTATAAGATGCAACAAGGATAATAAATTGATTAGGTTCATAATCCAAATGGCTCTTTTCAATTTGTCGATACTTCAAGCTTTTGATTCTTTGAAGACAGTAAATATTACGTGACATATGGAACATTGATTTCCTAATTTCAGTAGAAGATGTAATTTCAAGGTCCTCTGCAATTGAATTAGAAGTATTAATAAACTTATCAACTAGATCATCAATAGAAAGAGAAGGATTATTAAAGATCTCATTATTTAAAATAGCAAACTTGTTATTGTCAACAATATCGTTTTTCATTTCCTTACAGCGAATTCTATTCCATTGAACAACCTTTTTTGGGTGAGTAAAGGAGAGATCAACAAAATTTTTCTTACAATATACTAACATTGGTTTATGATCAGAGACTGGGTGATAATCAATAAAGGAAGCATAAGATATAAGGTTCAACATTTTATAATTAACCAAAGCATGATCAATATCTGAAGATAAATTACCTTGAACCCAAGAGATTCTTGAACTATTGAGAGGTAAAATTATCCAACCATTAATCGGTGATATTTTTTCTTCAAGGTCCACTGTTTTCATGTTAAAATCCCCAACAAGAATAGAAGCATGATCACGATGAATATTAAGCCAATCAATAACTTCTGCTAAAGCACACTTCACTTGTGTAGAATGAGAGCTGACAGGGATATATACATTTCCAACAGAGCATTTAGAGTCGTAGATATTATAATTGGTTAAGGAAATAATGTAATTAAATGAATTCTCTTCAAGTATTGCTTGACAAGATTTATGATAACCTAAAAATAAACCTCTCATGCCTGGAATACTATCAACGGCTCTTCTAACAAAATATCGGTAATTGGGAATAGTGACTTTACATGGTTGACTACTATTGGCACCAGAACCGTTCTTTGTTTCTTGAAAACAGAGAAAAAGAGGTTTGAATAATGTGATAAAGTATTCGATACTATCTTTCTTTTCGTGGTTCCATCCATTGGTATTCCAACTGAGACAAAAAGTAAACTTATCTTTGATAGAATTAAGAGTGTTGAGATTAGAGTGTATACTAACTAATGAGTTGCGTTGGAAAGAATCTGAAGTATTAGATTGTGAGGATGTTGTAGTAGAATTACTTTGGTTATTAATTGAATCATTTAAGTTTGTTGTAGAATTTCTTTGGTTATTGATTGAATCATTTAAGTTTGTTGTAGACTTACTTTGGTTATTAATTGAATCATTTAAGTTTGTTGTAGAATTACTTTGGTTATTAATTGAATCATTAAAGTTTGTTGAAGGAGAAAATAGTTGATTTCTGATCTGTTGAAGTGACCTTTTACGAATATAATGAGTGCAATTACTATACGACAAGCTAGCATTTGAGATATATGATACAAATTTCTTTTTGAAATCATCGAATTTAAAGTCAGATGATAAAACTTTGATCCTAAAATACCAACCTCTAGAACACATAGATCGTTTAACTGAAAGAATGTACTTGTTGAATTCCTTAAGATTTGATTCCAGAAAATCCATCATATATGCATTGGTCCATGAGTGAAGGCCATTGATGAAGATAATGCTAGTGTTGTTAATATCAGTTCCATAACAGCGGAATCCACGAACAAAAACATTGCTATTTTCGTTACTATTATAAAAATTTCGTACCATTATGATCTATATTTAATATTGATGAAAAAAATAAAAAAAGTAAAATGAAAGTACTAAACTAAAAAAATCGAGTTAAAAATGTAGACTAGTAATAACTGAATGTAAATTTTTTCTTTTTTTTTTTTTTTTTTTGTTTAAATTTATCAATTGTTTATCTTCTTTACTCTATTATAAAAACACTTGTAGAATATTGATAGTTGTTATAAAAATCTCTTTTTGCGAATGTAAATATATTTGAAATCTTGTAAATTCTTAAATTCATGAAAATTAAAAAAAAAGTTAAAGGTGAAGAACTCAAAAATAACTATTCTAAATTCTAATAAAGTATAAGCACATGCTTTTGAGTAAAGTGAATCAAGCTCATACAATAATTAAAGCAATTACAATGGATTCATACAGTGATAATATACAGAAATACATGAAAGGTAAATTTAAAAGAAAATACAAATAACTCATTTCCTGCATATCCAACTTATACATATTATTAGAAAAAAGAACAATTATTGAGGAGACTTCATAAAATGCCCTTAACGTCGCCATGTATCGACAGGCATTTACCCTCTTTTGAGCATTCCAAATGAATGGAAGTACAGGTCCTCAGAAGAGGTTACAGACAACAGGCATGATATCATTCAATAGAGCCGCAGATCGCAACAAGAATGGGGATTTTGAATAAGTACCAGATTCAGTCTGACACTTAAACAAACATTCCCATTCCTTTTTGTATGGACTATTGTTAATTCTATCACTAAAACCATAATCTCTACCACCAATTAAAAAAATATATATTCTATACCTATTAACTATTTTTTTACTACCTAATATATCTATATTACTTATACTATTATTACTACTTTTATAACCCTTAACAATATTATTTATTCTATTATCCACACTAGGGTTATTACTGGTCCTAACTAAACTATTAAAAAGACTATCTAAAAAATAAAAAAAATTTCTATCTAAATCAGAAGTGATCAATAAAACACAAAATTCAAAAAGTTTTAGATTCTATTATAGCTAGAATAGAATAAATCATAAGATAAAACATTAGGAAAAAATATATATATATACCAAATTAAACACAAAATTCATAAATTTTTGAACAGACAATCCTAATTTTTTTTTTTTTTTTTTTTAATTTTTTTATTAAATTTTTAATTTTTTTTTAAATTTTTTATTTTTTAATTTTTTTTTTAATATATTTTTTATATATACATTTTATAAAATTGTAATTTTTATTTAAAAAAAAATTTTTTTTTTAATGGTTTTTATATATAAATTGCACTTTAAATGATTAAAAAAAATATTAAATATATGTTTTTATTATTTTGATAATAGAAAAATATAAGTGTTAGAAAAAATAATAAAAGGACTTTCAATTCTTTTAAAAGTTTATTTATCTTTTAAAGACAGTCCTTGTTTTTTTTTTATTATTTTTTTTTATCCACTTTATTAAAAAATGTATTTGTATTGTATTATATGTGTGTTTTTCATTTTAGATGTGTTTTGTTTTGTTTAAGATAAGTAAAAATTTGTAATTTTTTTTTTTTTGTTTTTATGATATAACGTTTGGTTAAATTATATTATTTATTATAATTTTTTTTTTGTATAAATTAGAAAAGTAAAAAAGTTAAATTTATTAACCCGCTTAATCAACTTCTTCCATCTTAGATTCACCAACTTCTTCTAATTCTGGCATATCATCTTGAGCATCAGTTTCCATTTCAGCTTCTTCTTCATCATCAATACTTAAACCTAACTTAATCATACGGTGAATACGAGAGGCAAAGTTAGATGGATCTTCAAGAGTGAAACCAGAAGATAATAAAGCAGTTTCGTATAATAAGTAAACTAAATCCTTTAAGGTCTTGTCATTCTTATCCTTAGCCTTTAAGGACTTAATGATAGCATGTTCTGGGTTAATTTCCATAGTCTTCTTAGAGGCCATGTAGGAAGACATAGCAGAATCACGTAAAGCTTGAGCTCTCATGATACGTTCCATGTTAGCAGACCAACCATATTGACCAGTAACTAAAACACATGGAGAATTAACAATACGGTTAGAAAGGACTACCTTTTCAACCTTGTCACCAAGAATTTCCTTAATGGTCTTACATAATTCTTCGAATTGAGCCTTTTCTTCTTCACGCTTCTTCTTTTCTTCTTCATCTTCTTCTAATTCAAGACCTTCCTTGGTAACACTTTGGAGAGTGTGACCATCGTATTCCTTAAGTTGTTGAACCATGTATTCATCAATTGGATCAACAAGGTATAAAACTTCGAATCCCTTCTTCTTAAGAGCTTCAAGGAATGGAGAGTTTTCAACAGCGGCTCTGGATTCACCAGTAACGTAGTAAATGTTCTTTTGCTTTTCTGGCATACGAGTAACGTAATCCTTAAGGGAAGTCATTTCTTCACCAGACTTAGTAGAGTAGAACATAAGGAATTCAGATAACTTAGCACGGTTAGTACTGTCTTCGTGAATACCTAACTTAATGTTCTTAGAGAAGGCATCGTAGAACTTCTTCTTGTTTTCGGCATCTTCGTAAATTTCATTGAATAATTCAATACACTTCTTAACAAGGTTCTTACGAATAACCTTTAAGATCTTGTTTTGTTGTAACATTTCACGAGAAATGTTAAGTGGAAGATCTTCAGAATCAACAACACCCTTAACAAAGTTAAGCCATTCTGGAATTAATTCTTCACAGTCATCCATAATGAAGACACGACGGACGTAAAGCTTAATGTTGTTTCTCTTCTTCTTTTGTTCGAACATATCGAATGGAGCACGTCTTGGAACGAATAATAAGGCACGGAATTCTAATTGACCTTCAACGGAGAAGTGCTTAACAGCAAGGTGGTCTTCCCAATCGTTGGTAATACTCTTGTAGAAGGCACCGTATTCTTCGTTAGTAATTTCATCTGGGTTTCTAGTCCAAAGTGGTTTAGTTTTGTTTAATTCTTCAGTTTCCTTCTTAATTTCCTTGATGGTCTTCTTCTTCTTTTCTTCCTTTTCCTTTTCTTCATCAATTTCTTCAATCTTTGGACCATCTTCTTCTTCCTTAGTTTCTTCTTCTTCATCTTCAACTTCCTTTTCAACTTCCTTTTCAACAACTAATTGAATTGGGTAACCAATGAATTCAGAGTGCTTCTTAACAATTTCCTTAATACGTTTTTCTTCAAGGTATTCAAGTTGGTCTTCCTTCATGAAAAGTCTGATGATGGAACCACGACCAATTTGTTCGTTGACAGTATCACGAGTAATGGTGAAACTACCACCAGCAGCTGATTCCCAAATGTATTGTTCATCATCATTGTGCTTAGTGATAACTTGAACCTTATCGGCAACTAAGTAAGCAGAGTAGAAACCGACACCAAATTGACCAATCATAGAAATATCAGCACCAGATTGAAGAGCTTCCATGAAAGCCTTAGTACCAGACTTAGCAATAGTACCAAGATCTACATAATTTTAAATTAAAATGAAAATATATAATAACAAATAAAATATTTTATATTAATATTAATAACATTTAATATTATTTTAATTATTCAAAAAATTATATATTAATTTATATTATTTCTTTAAATATATATATATATATATTAATGTTTAAATAAAAAACTTACTGTTAACAAGATCGGCCTTAGTCATACCAATACCAGAATCTCTAATTTCAAGGATTTTGTTTTCCTTATCTGGAGTAATACGAATGAAAAGTTCCTTTTCAGTATCAAGTTGAGAAGCATCAGTAAGAGATTGGTATCTAATCTTATCTAAAGCATCAGAAGCGTTAGAAATAATTTCTCTTAAGAAAATTTCCTTGTTAGAGTAAAAAGTATTGATAATCAAACTCATTAATTGAGAGATTTCAGCTTGGAAGGCAAATGTTTCAGTTTCAGCCATTTTTGTTTATTATTCTTTATTCAAAAAAAAAAAACTTTAATAAATAAATAATATTATACAAGTTTTAAATAAATTAAATTAAATAATAAATATGGTATATTTATTATATATGGTATATTTTTATTTTTTAACTAATTAATTTTATAATAAAAAAGAAAATAGTATTCTTTTTTTTTTTTAAAATAACTTTATAAAAAAGCTTTAATTAAATATAGTTTAAAAATATAAATTATTAAATGTGATGAGAAAAAAGTGAAAAGAAAGGACAAATATCTTCTTTAAATAGTAAAAAATTTTTAGAATTAAATTTCTATTAATTTATTAATAATTAATATAAAAATTTGATGAAATAGAATAAAATGGAAAAAAAAAAAATTTTTTTTTTATTTATTGATTTATTTAACTATTCATTTATTTTTTAATAATATTTTTTTAATATTATATTATATTATATTTAATAATATATAAATAATAAGTATAAAGAATCCATTAAATAATATATTATAAAAAGTAATTATTAAAAATTTAAAGTTTAAATTAAATATATATGATAGATATATTGTAATATATTATATATTATAATATATAATATACAATAGAATATATTAAATTTATTTAATATATTGATATATATATTCAAATTAAATCATTTATCTATTTATTATTGAATAAAAATTTCTATCAATTCTTTATTATTTTTTTTTTTTTAATATAAAAAATTAATATATACTAATATATATATAATTACATTCATAATAAAAATTTTATATATCATTAAATATTTTTTATATAGTTTAATAAAATATTCTAATTATTAACAATTTTTAATACATTATTATTAAATATGTAATATGAAAAAAAAATTTTTTTTTTCTTTTTACTAATCCTTTCTATGGTTTATCCCTTCACGTTTTATTTATTAATTACCATATATTTAAATTAAAATCAACATTTTTATATATATTTTATATATTACATATTATAATCAAAATATATTAATATTTAATAGAAAAATAATAAGAGTTGTTCCATAGTAAAGAATTGATTAGAAAATAAATAAATTGAATATATTCAAAATTAATAATAAATATATACCAATTATATATTGAAGTTTATTTGAATTTATATTACAAAAAATAAAAATTAATAATAAAAAAAAAGTTTAATTAATTAATAGCTGTAAATATTTATATATAATTTATTCCACTTCATTATAATTTGATAGTTTTGTATTGTATTGTATTGTATTATATAATATTATATATAATATATTAGCATTACAGAAACAGAAAAAAAAGAAATTAAAATTAAAAAAATAAAAAGTAAAAATAAATAAAGATGGGTAAAACGTAAACCTTTTTATTTATGTGTTAAAAATAAAAAAAAAATTCTATTTTATATATTAAGAATAATGAAAAAAAAAATAATAAATAAATAAATAAATAAATAAAATAAATAAGATTAATTAAACTTTTTTTTTAAATACTTTTTTTTAAATAACATATTTGGTAAAAATTAAATATTAAAAAAAAAAAAAAAAAAAAAAAAGACATACAAAGAAATCAAAATATTTTTTAAGATTATTTATAGAATTAATAATTACTATTTATTTACTTATTTATATTTATTTACTTATTTACATTCATTTATTTACTTATTTATATTTATTTATTTATTATTACCAATAAATACAATGTTTTCATATGTTATTATAAGTTATTATATTCATTTCATTATCTAGTTATTTCTTTTTCCTTATGCTAATGTTGTTGTCACAACATGTCACACAATCTTTATTTATAAAAGTTAAATTAATAATTCTGATAATTATTATTTATTAATATATATATATATATATATATATTTTTTTTTTTTTGTTAAAGAAGTAAATATACTTTTAATACCATTATTTATTAATAATCAAAATGCACTGCCAATTTAAGTTTTAGATTTAATAATTTACATTATAAAATACAGGAAATAATATAATTAGAATTTGTGGATACTTTTTATATATAATAATAATAAATTACTCATTAATTAATTAATAATTATTATCAATCCAAACTTAAAGTAATGTCCCTTTTAGAACTTTAAAAAGAAATATATCTATATTTAATAATTATTTATTAATTATTAATTTAAGTATTACTTTATAAATAAAGAAAGTTCTTCTATTTTCTTCAACAAAATGAAATAGTATTAATAGTATTATTTATTATCTGTATTCTATATTCTATAAAATGAATATAAAATAAATATTATAATTATTATTATTTATTATCTTTATTCTATTTTCTATTAAATAAATATTATTATTTATTATTATAAAAATGAAATATTATTAAAATTAGTCATAAATAATGAATATTTATATATATAAAAAGGAAAAAAAAAGAAAAAGAAAAAAATGGAGACTTTTTTAATTTTTTTTTTTTTTTTTTTTTACTTTTTAAACTTATTAATTACTAATTTTAATAACAATTAATAATTAATAATATTTTATTATTATTTATTTTATACAACTATTATAATTATTAATACTATAAAAATTAATTATTAATAATATAAAGAATTAGAAATAGAACAGAAAATTTTAATAAGATTGAATAAGATGATAAAATAATTAAAAAAAATATTATTATTAATTATTATTATTATTATTATTAATTATATTACTTATAATTCATAATCATTATGACCATTATAATATAAAATAAGGACATAAATGAAATTAATGTCCTTATTTTATATTATTATTAATGTTTTTTTTCTTTTTTTAATAAATTCTAATTAAATTATTGGTAGAAAATATATACAATAAAAAGTAGATAAACAAATGAATAAATTGTATTGAACATATTATTATAATAATAACAAACAATATTCTATATTTCTAAAATAGTTTAAAAAAAAAAAAAAGTACACTGCATATAAATATAAATATTCAAATTGTATAAAATAATAAATAATAAATAATAAATCATAAATTATAAATAATAAATTATAAATAATAAATAATATTTTAAAGATTTATAATATAATTAATCCGTTGTTATAATATTTAATATTTAAATGGTTGTTTTTTTTTTATTTTATTTTTATTTTAAACTTTTTTTTGTTGTTTTTTTCAGTTATATTATTAATATTGATTTTTTTTTTTTTTTTTCTACTTTGTTTATTTGTTTATATTTTTAATAGAAATAAATTTATTCATAATTTATTTTTAATATATTATGATACATATATTTGATTATCATTAAAATTATATTAATTTTTTTCTAATCATTTCTATCTCAATAATGTATACATTAATGTAGTAAATTTTTTTCTTTGGTTTTCCAAAATCAATATTTTACTTATTATTCCTTTTTTGGAAATAGGTACACGTAAGATTTAATATAAAATAAATCATTATTTTATTATAATATATTATAATATACTATAATATATATAAATTTAATAAATTAAATTTGATCTTTTTATTTTAATAATTTTAAATTTTTAATTTCCTTTAATTTATCAAATAATTTAATTTTAAATTTTTTTTTTGTTTTTGTTTTTTTTTTTTAACTTTACCTTTTAATAAAGCGAACTTTATAAGATTTTCTTTTTTTTTTTTTTTAAAATACTAAAGGACTGCTAACAATGAATAATTTTCAATATAGATAGTTTCTTATCAAATATTAAAATACAATAAGTAAATAAATATATTTAATATATAATTTTTATTATATAAAAATTTATTTTATATAACTGCTTATATAAATAACATAATAAAAAAAATGTATTATCTTCAATACATATTATATATGTAATATATAAACCATGAATGAGTTTAAATTAAATAAAATTATACAAAAAGTATCAGCATTGTATTATTATTTTAAATATTATACTTCATGGATATAGAATTTAAATGTTATATAATACTATATTTCATTAATATATAATATAACTTATTTTAAATATCTAGAATTTAATATTTCGAGAATAATTGATGATACATAAAAAGTAAAAATGAAAAAAAGAGAGAAGCCAAATAAACTAAATATATAAAAATATAATTATATATGAATAAGATAAAAATATTATATATAATATAGAACAAAATAATAATTTAACAATTAAATAATTAAAAGTGTAAACTAATATTTGGCTATGGCATGAAAATTATATAGTTTATTTCTTATATATGTCATAATATTTCCTAATATTATTCCTAAAATTTTTAATCCAGGTACTAATAAAATATCGTATATTAGTAAATATTGATCTATATATCTATATCTTCACCATCTTCTCAAATCTTTATTTAGTAAATCTTATTCAAATATTGAATATAACATAGCTGTTAAAATGTATTAGTTTGCTTTTTATTTTTTTAGAAAAGAGATGGGTTTTTTTACATTAATATAATTATTATTATTGTTGTTTTTTGTTTTCTATAATTGTTACTTTTTCTTTAATATTATCAATTATAATATATTATTCATTATTATCAATTATTATATATTATTTATTATTTTTTTATTATTTATTATCATTTTTTAATTTATTAATTACTATAATTATTGTTATTTTAATTATTATAAATATTATTATTATATAATATATTATTATCATATGATATTTTTATTGTTTTCTTTCAAACAACACTAAAAAAAAAAAAAGATCAATTAATAAAAAAAACATAAAAATTAAAAATAAATAAATAAATTAATAAAAAATAAATAAATTATAGATTAATTTAAATAATCAAAATAAACAAATTAAATAAATAAAATCAACAATCTTAAATGGATAAATTTTCATACTGAAATTTGGTTGGCTAAATATTTTGAATTATCTATATTGTGTAACTCAACAACAAATTAAAAAATTAAAAAATAAAAAAAAACATATATAAAATATTTAATATTTTATATATGTTTTTATTTATTTATTTATTTATTTATTTATTTATTTATTTATTTATTTATTTATTTATTTATTTATTTATTTATTTATTTATTTATTTATTTATTTATTTATTTACTTATATATTTACTTATTTATTTATTTATTTTTTTATTTATTTATTTATTTATTTATTTATTTATTTATTCATTTATTCATTTATTATTCATTTATTTATTTTTATTATTACAATAGTAATAAAAATTAAGTCCATTTTTTTTGTAGAAAGTACATAAATAAAAATATCTATATGATAATTAAATATATAAATCATTTATCATTTATATATAAAATAATAAAAATAAAAATTTAAAATATCTAAAATATCATATCTACCATAAACAAAGCATTTAATAAATATTCTATAATAAAAAATATTTTATATATAATAAAGATTAGGAACAATTTTTATATTATTGTTATTTTAAAAAAAAAAAATCTAATTTTTTTTCATTATAAAATATTATTATTTGATTCTTTACATTAATACATATTATACTACATATTATAATATTATAATACATAAACAAGTTTTTTTTTTTTTTTTTTTGTTTGTATTAAATTTTTTAATTTAAAACTTTAAATTTAATTAAACAATTTACTTTTTTTTTTAATTTAAGAATATGTAAAGATAATAAAATAGTTTTATTTTATTTTATTTTATTTTATTTTATTTTATTTTGTTTTGTTTCAATTTATATATGAAAATACATAAAAAATTAATTTCTTGTTTTAGAAATAAGTTATGACAAAAAAGACTATAAATAAAAAAGAAAACTAAAATTCCTATTAATTATAAAATATTGGTATATTATATTAATTAATATTAAATATAATCAATTTACATAATTTGGATTTAAAAAAAAAACTTTATATATATAAGAAAAAAATTAAAATTATGATTAAATTAATTACTCGTTAGTATATTAAATATTCTTAATAAGAACAATTTAATTAAAAAATATTAGATATATTTTATATTTTATAATAATAAAAAAAGAAAGAAAAGATAATTATTTTATAATATAGATTAATAAATAAAATCTTATATATTAAATTTATAATTTATATAATAAAAAAAAGCATTAAATATGAAAAATAAATTATTATTATTATTTTAATTATAATATTATATCTATAAATAAATTTTTTGTAAATATTATCAAGATTATTTGTTTTTATTTAATATATTATAATAGGATTATATTTTTATCTTTTTTTTTTTCTTATTAATATATAAATTATATAAACTTTCTTTATATGATTAGATTTCCAATAAAAAAATATGTGACATGTAGTAAGAATAATAAAAAAAAGGAAGTGTTTATAAATAATAATAAATTATAACTAAAAGAATTAATATCGTATTAACTATACTATAATGAATATATGTATTTTTTTTTCTCATATAATATTAGTAAAAAAGCAATATTATTTGTTGTCATATCTTTATTACAGCGCATTAATAATATTTAATAATAACAATAATTATAAAAAAAAATAATTAATAATAATAATAATATATATGAATATTTTTTAAAATATTATTACATAAATAATGTATATAATAAAAATATTAATATAGAATTGATTAAAATATGGACAATACATATTAGTAAAAAATATCCTTGTATCCTTGTATAATTATAATAAATTGTTAATGTAGTACCTACAAGGAAATAGAAAGGAAAAGTGGATATATATGTTTTACAATTTCAAAAATTAAATTGATAATAAAAGAAAACAGACAAAAAAAAAAAGAAAAAAAAAAAAAAAAAAAAAAGAAAAATTATATATAACCTAAAATCCTTGATATTTTTCTTAATAATAGGTTTGATAACCCTTGTGGTACCGAAAAATATGGATTTTTTTTTAAAACTTCCTTAAGTGTTTTATTATAATCATTATTAAGGAAACTCATCTTAAAAATAATATAAGTAAATTTTAATAATAAAATTTCTAGTCTAAAAAAAATATTGATGTTTCAAAGTTCTAACTTCATCTCCAAATTTCTCGACTGACTTTTATTCTTTTTTTTTTTTTTTTATTTCTTTTTTTTTGTTTTCTTATAATAATAAAAACAATTGTTAAAATTTAATATTATTTATTATATATATCTTATTTTATTTTTACATTTATATTTATATTTATTTTTCAATATAGTTTTTAATTTTATTTTTACATTTATACTTATATTTATATTTATTTTTTAATATAGTTTTTAATTTTATTTTGAATTTTTTATATTATAAAAAATTCCTTTTGTTTTTCAAAAAATTTAAAAACAAAGTAATTTTTCTTATTTTATACATATATATATATATATATATATATATATTTTAATTATTGTTAATATTTATTTTTTTACGTCATTAGTATAAAGACTTAATATTATATAAATATTATATTAATAATAATTCATTTATAAATATAAATATAATAAATCAAATTAAATTTTCATTATTTTATCCATAATAATACTCCCATATTAAAAAAACTATATATTAGAAATTTTATAATAATCAATAATTACAAAATTTCAATTTAACGAATTTTCTAAAAAAAAAAAAATAATAAAATAAAAAAATTTTTTCACTTTCTTAAATATATATCTATAAATATTTGTATTAATTCTTTTATGTTATTATTATATATAAACTATAATTATAATAATTTTAGCTATTATATTTTTATTGAATATAAATCACGAAAAAAAGAAATACTTAAAAAAAAAAAAAAAAACATTCTGTCCCTTATAAATAATATTATCATAATTATTACTATTATGATTATATATCTTTTATTATTTTTAAAACTTATATATAAAAACTTTTAATATTTTAAAACATAATTATTTCAATTTTAATATTATAGTTATAAATAATTATAAAAAAAAAAAAATTCTTCTCAATATATCACAAGTTTACAATTTTTATTAAATAAATTATTAAAATATAATTTTAAATGAATAAAAAATAATTAGTTCTTTTTAATAATCACTAAAATAAAAAAAAAGTTGTTTTTTTATTTAAAAATTTTAAATAAATAATATTTATATTATCTAACTTTTTTTTTTGTTTTTTGTTTTATTTACAATTATATTTTTTTTTCTCTCTATGGTATATAAATAAAATAATATATGACATAAATTATTATTATTATGTTTAATAGTAATATTGGTTATTTAAACGCGAAATAAATTGATACCATAAACGATTAAACCCATTAAATAAATATTTAAAATGATTATAAATATAATTCTCGCCAGTATGATATAAATAATAAATTTCTTGTTTTCTATTTGAAGGCCTACAAAAAAAAATTACAAATAAGTTTAATTAATAATTTTTTTAAAAAAAAAAAAAAAAAAAAAAAATTATATATGAAAAATTGAAATGATACTTACATATTATTAAAGAAAATTAATAAAATTAATCCAAAAGTGATTAAATGAAAAATTAATAAAAATGGTATTCGTTTAGAAATAATATCCAAACGTTTTTTCTTTTTATAATAAAAAAAATAATGGTTATTAATAATATATATAATAATATTATTAATACAAAAAAAAATAAAAAAAATAAAAAAGATAAAGCAAAAAGAAAATAAAATAAAATAAAAATAAAAAATATCATATATTATTTAATCAATGATTAAATATTATTTTTTTTTTCATAATAAATAAATAAATAAATAAATAACTTACTAAAATTTGATTTTCATTTGAAAGATTAATAAATTGAGATTTCATAATAATTAATTCTTGTTGTAAACGTTCATGACTAGATCTTATAGATTCTTGTTCTAATAATATTTCTGTTTTATTTTTATCATCTAATAATTCTTTTTTATTATTTAATTCTTTATTTAATTCTTGACTTTTACTACCTACTTCTGGATTTTTTCTTTCTTCTTTTTCCTTTTTATCAGTCTTCTCTTTAAGAGATTTTATTATTGGATCAAATTCTTGTTGAAGTCTTTTCATGGATTGTCCAACTTTCTGTTTAATTTCAAACATTTCGAAATTAATTTGATTCATATCAGAATTATATTGTTGTTGTTGTTTTTCCTATTATTATTATTATTATTATTATTATTATTATTATTATTATTATTATTATTATTATTATTATTATTATTATTATTATTATTATTATTATTATTATTATTATTATTATTATTATTATTATTATTATTATTATTATTATTATTATTATTATTATTATTATTATTATTATTATTATTATTATTATTATTATTATTATTATTATTATTATTATTATTATTATTATTATTATTATTATTATTATTATTATTATTATTATTATTATTATTATTATTATTATTATTATTATTAATTATTAATTATTATTATTATTAATTATTATTATTATTATTATTATTATTATTATTATTATTATTATTATTATTATTATTAGTTTATTTAATTGTTTTTAATTATAATGTTAAATATATATATTAAAAATAATAATAAATATATATAATATATATTATATATAAAAGTATTTTATACCTCATTTTTATTTAAAGCCTCAGATAATAAATCTATTTTTTTTGATAATGAATTAATATTCTCAAAAGCAATAGAAAAAGTATTAAAAATTGTCTTGTCATCAATCTTTTTTTCATTACTATGTCATATGCCATATTGTTATATTTATCATATTTTTAATTAATAATAATATGAAAAATATATATATAATTGAATTAATAAATAAATAATATAAATTAACAAAATAATAATAATAATCATAATTGTTATTATTATTATTATTAATTTACAAAAAAAAATAAATAAAATAAAAATAATTTTATAAAATTATTATTATTATTATTATATAATAAACAAATTTAAAATCTAATAAATATAAAGATTATAACATAATATTTACTTTTTATTCATAATTTTTAATTCATCTAGAATAGATGATTTATTTTTTGAATTTAATGAATCATCTATATTACTATTTTTAAATGAAGTTACTGTAGATAATTTAGAATTTGAATTTAAATCTGATGTTGAATTTGAATTCAAGGTTGAATTTGAAGTTGAATTTGATTTTGAATTTGAATTTGAATTTGAAGTTGAATTTGATTTTGAATTTGAATTTGAATTTAAGGTTGAAGTTGAAGTTGAAGTTGAAGTTGAATTTGAATTTGAGGTTGAATTATCAATATAATTTAACATAATTTTATTTGAAGGTTTCTTTTCCTGAATAGTTTCTGATGATTGTTTTGTAACAGCTGGTAATTCAGTTTTTAAATCATTATCTTCATTACTAATATTTAGATTATTAGAATTAGAATATAAAGATTTAAATGGAACATTAGTCTTTTCTTCTTGAGTTACGTTTAATGATGGTATGGGTATTAGACTATCATTTAAAGAAATATTTTTATTGGGTTTTGAAGGAGAAATGATAGGATCAGAAATTTCATTATTTATATCATGATTATTTTTTAAACCTACAGATTCTTTATCTTTAGACTTTAATAATTCAATAATTGAATCTCTATTTTTATTTGACGATAATACTTGTGGATCTTTTTCTTTTTCATTGGATGGTATTTCTGAATGTTTTATTTGCTCAGTTACACTATTATCAAACTTTTTATTTTCATTTTTATTATTAAATGGTGATTCTACTTTTATTATAATATTGAAATAAATATATAAATATTTAATAACATTTTATAATTGATAATATAATATTTATATAATAATAATTAAATAATAAAGTTTTATATCAAAACATATATATATATATTATAATTACCTTCATAATTTTTACGATACTGTTTTAAATCTAATGAAAATGACTTTTTTTTATGAAAAGACATAGGATATTTTAAACGAGAAGAGGAATGATGATTTGTTGTTAAAGGAGTGGAATTTTTAGTATTATTATCAGTAATATTAAAAGATGATAAAGATGAGGATAAGGATGGTGAATGATTAGATGATTTTAATGGTGTATTTAAAATATTTTTATATTTTTCAAGTATTTCATTTGGAATTGATTCCTTTTTATCAATAAGTTTTGAAGTCATGTTAGAATTTCCCGCTTTAAATTGAAAAGTCTTTTTTAATGATGATGGTGAAATTGAAGCTGTATCATTAATAGAAGATTCTTTTTTAAATTCTAAATCAATAAAAGGTTTTAATGGTAGATTTGAAGAAGATGATGATGATGGTGATGATGATGATAATGCTGGCTTTTTTTCCATAGAATTTGATTTTTTTTCATTTTCTTTATTCAACTATTATATAATAATATTTATTTTATTATATACAAAAAAAATATAAACATTGATATATAAAATAATAAAGTTATTATAATATTGATATACATTTATAACATATTATAATAAAAATACATTTATAACATATTTATGATAAAAAAAATATAATAAAATAAAAATAAACTATACTTACAGATTTATTAGAATATTTAGCTATTATACTATTAATCTTTTCATCATTCAAAGATTTAATATCTTTTGAGGAACTAGATGATAATGATGGTATTTTATATTTATAATAATCAACTTCATAATCCTTTAACTTATTATTTTTTTCTTTATTATATTTAAAAAAAAAAAAGTATTGTTAAAAATAAAATTAAAATAAATAATCAATATATTAATAGATAAATTAATTATCTATTTTAAAATAATATTTAACTAATTTACCTTTTCCTGAAAGTAATTCAAATGAACTTAATTTGGTATCCTTATTTAATAAATTTATATTATCTTTTGTAGTTGTAGAAGTTGGTTTTTTTAAATAAGATAAAGAATTAATTTTTGTTTCTTTTTCTATATCATTTAATATATCATAAGTAGAAGAAGATAATGAAGAACGATTTAAAGATTTATTTCTATCAATAGAACTTGACCTTCTAGGAATATGAGATTGATAGGAAGACTTTAACTATATTTTATATATATAAGTATATATAATTTATTATTATAAGATATAGATATATAAAAAAAAAACGAAATAAAAATATATATTATACAATAAAATAATACATATTAGTAATAAATAAAATAAAATAAACTAAAATAAATATATATATGGAACGTAAAGTATAATAAAAATAAAATATAATGTAATTAACTAAATAAATATATAAATAAATGATAATATAATATAATTAAAATTTTATTCAATTATAATTCAAATGCAATATTAATTATATTTTTTTTTTTAATTTGAATTGAAATTCAAAAATTTATGAAAATTAAAACATTGTATATTAATATTAATATTAATATAATATTATAAGTAAAATGACAAATTTAAAATTTTATATAAAAAGAAATTTAAATTTTTTTTTTTTTTTTTTACATTCATTAAAGACCTATGCCTTCTAACTTTTGCATTTTCATTATTTGAATTTGAATTAATGTCTTTATTACTTTCGTCATTTTCATAAGAATATGGAATTCTTGTCATCATTTTGGTAATATTAATTATTTCTATTTAAAATAAATGGAATTAAAAATAACAATTCTACTTTTAAATTGTAAGTTATGTTATGGCAGTTGAATGGTTTTAATAATAAATCTTTTTTAAAATTATATATATATATATATAAAATAAAAACTAAATTAATTTTATTAATAATATCAAGTATACATTTTATGTATTATAAATGAATAAATCATAAATAATAATTATATAAAAATAAAAAAGATAATATATATATAATGAAATTATTAGATATTATAATATATATAATTTTTATCAAGGATAATGTTATTTAAAAATTATTATATGTTAAGGTTAATTTTATAATTATATATAATTACCTTTATCTAAATGAAAATTATAAATTAATCTATTATTTTTGTTAAACTATTTATCCTTATATATGTTTTTATTGATATTTAATTCTGTTTTTAATTACTCTTATTTCTTTTTTTATGAATAAATATAGTATATATATAACTTCCAATGATATGTTACAAGAAATATTGAATTAAGAAGAAAAGAAAAAAAAAGGTTTTAACTACTATTTTTTTTATTTAATGTATATTCAAATTGATTAATTGAATATGAATGATATTTTATTTTACATAAAAAAAAAAAAAAAAAACATTGAATTTTATGTATTAAATATTTATCCAGAATCCTATAATAAATTTATATTGACTGCATAAAATATTATGTAAATTATGAGAAATAATTAATATACTATATATTTTATATTCTATATATAAATTAAAAATTTCAATACATTCTAATAATTATTTTTATTGAATTATTTAAAAAAAAAAAAAAGGAATATCACCAAATAATAATTAGAAAATAAATAAAGAATTTTTAAAAAATGTTTAAAGTATATTAAAGATATAATAATATCAAAATATCATAATATCATATTTTATTTCTATCACTTCTTTTTTTTTCATTTTATAATTAGTTTCATACATTATCAATTTAAAACTTAACTTTAATTTAATTTTTTAGCCAATAAAATTAGGAATTTCATTAAAATATACAGGAAAAAAAATTTTTTCCATATATATATAATTAATTGATTTAATTATATAATTATTTATTAAAATATACATTTTTTTCTTTAGTTTTATTTCATTTTATTTAAATAGTAGTATTATTGTATTACATTTACAACATATAACAATTAATAAAAAAGAATAAAAAAATAAGAAAAACTTAAACAATATTTTTGTTTAGATTCTATATTCTTTTCTTTAATAGAAAAATATTAATTACATTTATAGCTATTAATTGTAAATTAATGTTAGTTTTGTGATATTTATCTATGTTAATTAACATAAGAAATTATATTTATAATCGTATATTATAAGCATAATATGAAATATTATATGATATATATATATTTAAATAAAAGAATTGGTCAATAGTTAATAACTAAATTGAAATATTCAATAATTTAATATAAAATAGTAAAAAAAAGAAAGATAACTAAATTGAAATATTCAATAATTTAATATAAAATAATAAAAAAAGAAAGAAGTATATAAAAAAAACTTTAAAAAAAAAAATATATATATATATATTATTTACATATATTTTATTAATCTATTTATATTTATATTTATATTTCATTTTATTCAATAAAATTAATTATAGTGATATATTATATTTTATATATATTTAATAATAAATTCAATAAATAATAAAATAAATTAATTTATATAAATTTTTTAATTTTAATAAAAAATACTCATATGTTACAGATATTATTTCTTAAATTGTGACTGTGACATCAAAAAATTTAAATTACAATATTTATTAAATAATAATTAAATACTATATCTAAATAAATACTACAATATATATTAATATAATACTATTTATAAAATAAAAATAAATATATAATTTATAATTATTATTTTAATAATTGTTGTTATAATATTTTATATATAAATATTAATAAAAAATTTTTAACAGGATATAAAAAAACCATAAAAGTTTTTGTAATAAAAATTTAAAAAAACACCTTTAACATTACATTTTTTTTGTCTGTTTGTTAGTTTGTCTTATTACACTTACACATAATTATAGTTATAAAATTTATTTATATTTTATAATTATCATAAATATATATATTAAATTATCTAACAAACTTTGAATAATCTATAAAAAAAACTATAAAAAAAATTCTTTATATTAAATTCAACCAAATAACCAAAAAGAAAAATAGTACACTATGTACACTATTATTATATTTTTTTTAACAATTGCTCAATGTTTTTATATATATATATTAATTAATGGATTAAAAAATCTTGTAATTTAGTTAAATAAATTATAAAAAAAAATGTGTTCAATAACTTTTTGGAATGTTAAATTATTAATCTATAATTTATACTTTTATATATTTATTATTAATTATTGTATTTTTGATAATTCTTCTTTATCCAAATTATTTTATTTATTAACTATACTAAATTGATATATCATTTAAAAATATTTGACTTTATTTTTATTATATAAAAATAAAAAATCAAATATTTATAAAATATAAATTATTTTTAAGTAATTGTTACAAATTAATGGAACAGTTTAAATATATAATAAAAATATAATATATAAAAACAAATGAATAGAATTTATTAATACAAATTATATAATTAATATTTGTATAATTAAATATTCTATACATATTAATTGATAATATTCAATACTAATTTTAATATATATAAAAGACAATTTTATATATATATATATTTTTATAGAATATTTTTATTAATTATGAAAATAAGTAAGTTATAATAATAATATATATATTATTTATATTTATTAATATATAAAAGACAATAATTTTTCAAATATTATTTGTTACTCATGATTCCATAAAGACAATAAAAGTTTAAATTTTTGTGGCATTATATTTTAAAAAATAAAAAAAAAAATTTTTTTAATATAAAACTTATTTTTTTTGTTGTATATATATATATTTTTAAAATAACTTTATTTTTTAAACTATCTGTATATAAACATTTAATAATTACAATTTAATAAAAATATAAAAGTTTATTCTATCACAAGAAATAATAAAAAAATAATTAACATAACCTAATTTTTTAATATAATTAAACTTTATACACGTTTTTTTTTTTTCACTTCTTTTGAAACGTTTTGTTTTTCATTTCTATATATATTATAAAAATAAAATAAAAAAAAAAAAAAAAGAAAGAACTTATATTACAATTATTATTAGCACTTAAAAATAATAAACTTCAACTATTAAATTATTAATTGTTATCTAGTAATTTTCATATAATAGTTAATTACGTTTCTTCATAATCTATCAATAATTCATTCTTAAATTTAACCTACACAAATGAATTATAAATTAATTGATAAAAAAAAACAAATAATAATAAATTAAATTAAATTAAATTAAATTAAAAATTAAAAATTAAAAAAAAAAAACTAAACTCTTCATTTATTAATAATATTTATGATTATATTAAAAGTTATTATATATAAAAATTACTAATTAATATTGTCTTTAATATTAAAAAAAAAAGTTTGTTTTTTTTTTTCCCAGACAGACATTACATAAATTTCATTGAATAAATAAATAATAATATAATTTTTTATTTTAAATCTTAAAACTTTAATATAAAGTAATTATATTTAATTAGAAGCTTTTTCATTAATTCATTAATTAATATTTTAATAAAATATTATTAAAGAAACTTTATATATATATATCTTGATAAATTATTTAATAAATAAATCGGAGTTTGTTTATATCATTATTATTTATTTTTACTGTTTTTGTTTTTCCTTTTTATAGTTTATTTTTTTGTTTTATAAGAAAAAATATAAAAAGAACAAAAACTTTACAAAATTTTCTTCTTTGTTTCAAAAAAAGAAAACAAAATAGAATAAAATAAAATAATGGTAAAAAAATTATAGTAATAATAAATAATATAAGAGTATTACATAAAATAAAAAAAAACAATACAATATGGAGAAAGATAGAATATAGTTGTTAATTTATTTTTAATATATAGATATTTAATTATTATCATTATAATAAATAATAATTATTTAGATAATAATAATAGTAATAAATATTGAAATAAATAAAAGTAAATTTAAACAATTATATCAAAAAAATACTAGCAATGAATTAATGAAATATATATATATTTTTTTTAAACTTAATTTGATGAATATTAATTATATTCATCATTTAAATTTAAAAAAAAAATAGATATAAAGTAATTAAAATATATATAAAATTTTCTTTAGAAAATAATATATATAAAGCAATAGTATAATAATATACTTTTTTTTTTTTTGTAATAGATATATAGAAAGAAAATATATTTATTTTACATAAACCAGTATTAGATTAACGAAAAGAAATGAATAGTGAAAATTAAATTATAAATATTGATATATATAAATAATTTCATTTTTTTATTTATAATTATTATTATAATAAGAAAAGGAAAATATTTAGTTATTAATGTTTTAAAATATTTGTTTTTTAATTGAATTTTTTTTTACTTTTTAATTATCAAAAATATTATAAAGAACCTATCCAACAAATACCATTGTAAATAGTTTTTAATTAATGTATATATTCTTTTTTTAAAAAAAATTGAAGGTGATTCTCTATAAATATTAATGATGCTTTCCATTGAGTATAATAAATAAAATAAATTCTAAGAATCATAATATTAAATTGGGAAAAAAAATATAATTATCAAAAATATGGAAAAATTAATGATAAATTGAAATTGAAAATGAAATAAAAGTATAAGAAGAAAAATTGTAATATTTTAATGATTAGAATTTATAAATAAATGTAAATAAAGAAAAAAATGAAAAATGGAATTCTATAAAAATAAGTAAAAAAAAAAAAAAAGAAAGAAAGAAAAAAAAAAGTATATAAACTCACTCTCAATTAATAAATAATTTGTAATGGAATCGTTAATATTATGTATTATTAATGTATATATATAAATATTTACAAATTATAATATTCCTTTATTTTATAAAAAAAAAAAAAAAAGATAATATTGTTAAGGTAAAAAAGTTATAATGTAGAATGAAAGTGAAAAACACATTATTTTTTTTAATATTAAAATTAAAGGAAAAGTAATTATCTATCATATTAATTGTTATGATGAGTATAAATTGTTTTTCTCTTTTTTCGAGTTGTGCCTTAATAAGTTATTTTTATTAATATTGGAAAATAAATATTAATAGTTTGTTACTAATAATAAAATATTATTAGTAAAATTAATATATCATTTTAATATTAATTTTAATATTAAAATAATATATAATAATAACTTATTATATAATTAATTATTTTTTTCTTTTTATCAATAAAGCAAAGGTATAAATATATATTAAATGAATGAACTTTAATGATTATATTTATATGAAATTGGAACTAGTTAGGAAAAAAAATGAAATAGTAAAAAACAAAGAAATCGATATACATCCTGTAAAATCATATATATGTCTTAATCGTAACACAAATGAACTAAACATTATAAATTCTGTAAACAAGAATTTTCTTATATTGTCAATAGAAGTGTAATAATCGATTTCAATAATCATAAAGAAAAAAAGCAATTAATTTTTTATTATATAGAATAATATGTAAAAACAATTTGGTGAAAAAAAAAACAAATTTTTAGAAAATGGTAATTTGTTTTAAAATGTTAAAAATTTTAAGTTAAGTAAAATTTAGAAAAATATGAAGAAAGTAATAAAATTGTTATGATATATTCTATTAAATAAATGTTTGTGCACCTCACCATCTTTTTTTAATTTTTTTGTTAATTTTAAATTACTAAAAGGAAATTTTAACTTGTAAATATATATATCCAAAAACCCCCTTTTAGTAATAATTAATAAAAAAATTTTTTTTTGATGTTGTAATACAATATATTATTAGAAATAATGGTGATAAAAAAAAATGAAGTTTTATATATACTTCATTATGGTTAATTGGTAAATATATTCAATATATGAAGAAAAAAAGAAGATATAATAAAAATAGGAAAAAAAAAAAGCATGAAGAAATAAATTGATTATTTAAGATATTAGCAAGAATAAAAAATATATATTATTAATACTATTTCAATTAATAATGATGAAATAAATAATCAAAATTGCATATTGAATATTGAAAATATTTGAATTTATTGGTACTTTTATCAAATCAATAATAAAATCACCAAAAAATAATGAAAAAAAAAAGTTTTATGTTAATGTAATATAAAATTTATATTGTAAAAATAAAAAAAGTTATTATTTTTTTTTACCAATAAATGATCAAATATAAAATAAGTTTCTTATTCCAAACATAAAATATACTGTATATATAATATATATGGATGTAATTTATTTATATAAAATTTCATTATATCTTTTTTTTTGTAATATATATAATAATAATGAAATTTTATAATGGATTATAAGGAACTATTTTAATAATGATCGATCATTATTAATATATCTAAAAGTCATATATATATGTATATAGAAAAAAGTTCTCATTCGAAAAAAAGAAATGATAATTTTATCATGATGGAAGAAATGTTTATAATTTTATGAGTAATAATGAAAAGTTTTGGGTAAAATATTACTGTTATAAAAAAAGGAAAAAAGTATTAATATTATGGTTTATATATATATATATATACTATTTATGTCTTTTGTTTTTCATTTAATGGTTAAATAATTTTGAGTTTTGGAAAAATCTAAAGTTTATAAATGATAAAAGAAATAAAAAATGAACAATCTTAAGGGATAAAAAAAGAAAATATTGATATAAATGCCAGAAATTAATAAATTGGTAATAATAAGGAAATTATAGAATGAAAAAAGCAAAAAAAAAAAAAAAAAAAAAAAAAAAAAAGGAAAAAGAAAATAAGTACATTTTTAACAGTAGAAAAAAAAAGAAAAAATAATAATTGAAACATTTCGAGAACAGCGATGAAAATTAATAACAAATGAATTAAATTTGTTCCAAATAATAATAACATATATATATATATAAAATGCAAAGAAAAAAAAAATTTTTTTATTTATAATAAAATAAAATAAATTATAATTTTTATTTTATTTTTATTTTATTATTGGCGCCCAATCTTG